>JAQFVV010000146.1:1210428-1380428 GCA_028023455.1 Epiperipatus broadwayi
GGAGTCCTACATAGCCATCCAGTGATGTGACTTTCTATTTCTGAAAGTGTAGCTGCTATGGACAGTTTGCCAACCTCCATATAGGCCCTGTGAAGTAATCACCTGCACAGCAGATATATATCGCCCTCAAAATCATAGCCCGGAGAAGAACGAAGACTTTGGGAAGTATTATTTATGTTTTTATATTTTTTTATGTCTTATTATGAATAATTCATCATTTGACTTAAATTGCTATTATTAAATGAGCCAATGAATTGCGTAATTCAGTCATAAATATTTTGTTTGTAATTTTAACGTAAAGCTACACGTAATTCATTGGAGTATCTAAATAAATTACAAAAGAATCGATAAAGTAAATATGAAATATTTCAAAATAGTTAAATAGAAATAATTGGGTGGTTTGGTCATTGGATGTATGTGTTTCTCTTTGAAATACTAGAAAATTTATTTCATCTGCTAAGTGCAGGATTGTTTTTATAAGGAATAAAAGTATGTAAGACAGTGTTCGAAATAATTATTATTGTCCGCTACGAGCAGGACTCATATTATGGAACTTTTAAGATTAAAATTGTAGTTTAGCACGAGTTTGTTCCCCGAGTCAATTTATTCCATCCGCTAAGTGCAGGATTGTTTTCATAAGGAATAAAAGTATGTACGAAAGTGTTCCAAATAATTATTATTGTCCACCACATGCAGGACTCAGATATTGGAACACTTAAGATTCTACTATCATTAACTCGTGGTTAACTCATTTTTTTTTATTATTATGAAACACGTACATACCATGGCCAATACACATTGTTTTATAAGAAATTTTGTTTTGAGTTTAAAGTGTAAGCAGGGGAGAATTTCAGACCATTCCTTTCCCATTCATGAAACTTTAAAATTTATTATGCACTTGAATTTTAATTACTATCGTTTATGTGTGTGTTTATTATTTTGTAAATATTTTTATAATCATAGAGGGCTTAATAAATTTAATATATAATGTTAAAGTACGGCATTGTGCTGTGTATTTGAGAATGATATTAATGTTTGACCTTTTCTGTTAACAAAGCAAAAAACCACCATCCCGAGATCATGAATTGATTGAGCTAGTCAGGGATTAAACTTACCGGGATCAGGAATCATTCGTTAGGCATTCACTTTCTATTGATTTTTTATAAGAGATTATAGCTCTTTACTTATTACATGATCATATCCCTTGGGCAGGGGAGCAATCTCTTTCTTAAGGTGGTGTGTAAAGGTTGCAATCAAATGAACCTTTCAAAGGTATAATTATAGTAATGTATATTTTGGATGCCTTCGAATATTTCTTAATTGCTGCTCGATCTCAGAAAATGCATGTCATGCTCAATGCGGTTAGAGAGAGGCGGCGACCGTTACAATATATATATAGTCTGAAAAGGATAAGTTAAAATTCCAGGATAAGATAAAAAATGTCAGCCTGAGAAATGATAAGAGATTTTAGTCGGTTTAATCAATGTGATATCCATATTATTATTATAAAGAAATGAGAAGATTTTCTGAGAAAACATGAATGTTATATTCCATAAGACCTTATAAAATAATCCAGGATATATATTGGGACAGAATCATTAAGGAAAAATGACTATCTTCCAAATTATAGCATGTCATAAAGACAGGATAACTCCATTTCTATATTTTGATAGAATAATTTAGTAAGATCAGTTTTCTATATATAAAATTTTATTTATGCTATTACAATATATAATAGGCATCATAGGTTAGCCAGTTATTCTTTTTGAATTTATATTCTGTCTTCCTAAGTTTTATTAGAAGGGTATTAGAAATAGTAAGACCACACACAGTGTAGATATTCTTGAATTCAATCAAAAATAAAAACAATGTATGGTTTGGGAATGATAAAAGATATAAAATAAGTAGGAAAATGAAAATGAGAGAGGTGTTAACTGGATAAAAATGAATGATAATTATTGATAGAAAGAATCATTGATTCAATTATCCATTTAAATTCATTGTTTCTATTTTTTAAGATTACCCTAGCATAAACAATTTCGTTTGTAAATTTTATTAATATGTTTTCATACTATTTTTAAATTTGAGTGATATAAAATTAATTACAACTTTGTTTAAGCAATTTGGATTATAAAGAATTATTTAAATATGTTGGTGATGACATGGAAGTTACCCATCAGTATAAAACTCATGGAACGTAAAAATAACTGATAATATCAAGGAAAGCATACAAATTGATTAATAACCAACATCATTTAATGGACCAAAGGATGTAGATATAATTTGAATGCCTGAATAAAAAAATATATTTCTTTTATTTGTTATTTTATTGTTAAAATAATAAAGTATTTTAATTTAATGTTTTGATTAGTAGCTTTATTTCTGTCTAGAATCGTTTCTATCACAAAGTCATACTATTAAAGGGCATAATCAAAAAGGCCATTACATAAAATATATTTATTAAATAATTTATTGATAGCATTATACTAAAGAATTTGAACTTGATAAATTAATTATTTATTAATATGGAATTAAAATTTTTTTAAAGTTATATTTGATAAATCATTATTTTTTTAAATATGAAAACACTTGAAGAATTATTTGAAAATTAAAAGAAAACGGTATTATTTTCAATAGTCACGTTCCTATTTTTAATTCAAGTAATGCAAGTAATTTATAAAACCATTTGTAATGTTTGTTTTTGAAATATAAAATTAAGACGAGTAAATACTAATTAATTGGTATATTTAATTGGGTTATAAATCTTTTGATTATTACTAAGTGATTATTCAATTGCATGATATATATTTGTATAATTGTTAGAGTAAATATTTCTAAGTTTAATAAATTATTTGATTTAAAGTAAGTGAGTAGAATATTATTATTAGTCACAATGTGCTACTATTAATATTATAGCTACATGAACCAAATAGGAAGTTTAGTTTGTTTGTAACTGTAAGTGTAATTATTTTTTAGATAATTGGGTCTCAACAAAATTCTTTTTGTTATTCAATTATCTAGCAAAAATAAGTGTTATTATATTTTAGAAAGGAATTATCATTATCCCAAAGATATCCATAGGATAGCATGAATTATTTCATTTAATTTATTTTGTGTTTTTAATATTATTTTTATAGTTTCTTAAATTACAAAAAAGAGTAACTGAAATAATTATTTCAAATGATAAATTATTTTAGTCATTGTTTGTTGTAGGTATTTTTCTACTGATTATAATAGGATAGTAGTTGGAGGATTTATACAATAGTAATGAAGTTTGAGGAGTATATTTTATGTGCTTATCAAGGTTAAAACCTATATGTTTAGATCATCCCTGAAGTCCATCTTATGTATTATTTATTTTATCGTACATTCTGTTTAGACCAGAGAGAGTCTCATATCATTCATTGTTTATCATTGAGCTATTATAGTATATAGTGTTATCTGTAGTTTATCATCTCTTACAGGGAAATGGTTACAATATGGGTTAAAACACACTTATTTTCTGCATTACATATGTAATCATTTAATAATGAATGATCAAATTGATTTTAAAATGAAAGGAAAAATGAGAATAATAAAATATAAACTATAATATGTTTATAAAGAGTTTTCTTTTTGAAATGCAAACTTGAAAAAACAAAGTATTGCATCATCTTTTCATTGAAAAATAAAAGAAATTTTAGTATTAGTGAGAGAGTATGGGGAGGGGGGGTAATTCTAAGTAAAAAGGTGACATTAGATCTCCATTTTTATAAATTAAATGAGAGAGAGAAAATAATATCAAATGAATGTGAAAATGACATTAAACTAAAAATATAATTTGTAAAAAGAAAAAAATTTAAAATTTGCAATTCATTAACGATTACTTGGCTGATGAAAAAAAGATAACTTCCATTGAAGCAATTAAAACAAGAAAAGAAAAACTATGGACATTATATTATCAAAGTATTATATTAATTTAAGCAAAAAATTAAATTAAGACAGAATGCAAAGTTTAATTAAGGAAATATAAAATTAATTATACAAGATTGAAGGACTATAAAGAAAAACAATGAGAAAGGAACATATAAAAGGACTGAGAGGTAAGAAAAATTCATGATTATCATTATTATTGCCATTCAGATTGTTTCAAATGCAGTAAAATTGTTAATTAACAATGATGTATTACAATAAAAATTAAAAAAGAGAAAATGGTAAAAAGCTATCCATGTTTCCAGGATGTGTGTGCCTCAATTTATCTTCACTGAAGACCAACCTAGCAGCATGCAGTATTAAACAACAATCAAAGCATGTGGCTAGTCTTCAATCCCAGTTCTCAGCACTATCATATGTTCTCCACCTAAGAACTCATGCCTGCCTCATGATCTGTAAACTACTGGTAATCTTTATCTCTCCCCTCATTGGAAACTGGAAAATCAATAAGAAGCCAAAACTGCTGATGGAAAGAAAAGGGCCAACCAGTTGGTAATCCACAAATAAGGAAACAAACAAATAACTATATCCAGGAAAGTGTGACATGGTATTTAAAATTTATGGCAAATATAATTCTTATTCTCCCTTTCTAAATATTTGCACATATATGTGAGCGAAAGAACTTTAATAAACTTTAATAACTTCAGCCAACACAGTCTTCATTATTTCATTCTTATATTGTATTTTATTATGTTCTACATAGGAGTGTGTGTATGCCATTTTTATTATATCATGTTATATTTACTTGTGTGCATAAAATAAAATTTATTTGCTTAATGCTTATGCAATTTATTCTCTCTCTTGTAACTGTGTCACTAATAAGTTAAGTTATAATTAATTATAATTGGTGGGAAGGGTGTTAGGGATTTCCCCTTGCAATTGAGAAAAGGAGCTAGATTGGGATATATCAAATGCTGAATTGTGTACATGTAATCTGAGCATGCTGAAACTATCAAATTATATAAATAAATGAAAAAAAGAATTTATCTTCAGAGTACTTTGTTGATATACTCAAGTTTTCCATTGGATGCAATATTATTAAAAAATATATGTAATGGTCAAATATGTATAGCTATCAAAACTAACCAAGAACCAAACAATGATTACTAACTCACATGCATGTGTGTAACATCACTAAAAACATTAATTAGGACCAACAATACAAAGTCAAGCTTTACTACCTATACCATTCAGATCAGTTTTCACATAACTACCTAATTTGATATTGACATATATGCCTTTTTCTTATATCTTCATGGGCTCAGAAAAATACAAGAGAATCTTAAAACTAAAAAAATGACTAATCGTCATGAACAAAACACAAATGCAAAAGATAATGAGTACACATATTTATTGGTAAGGAATAAAAAATAGAACAATGTGAAGTAAAAGCTCATATTTGGCCAATATTAAATCTAAATTTAAAAATAAAATTACATTATATTTTTTACAGGTTATAAAAAATAATTTTGTGACTAAAAAGCCTAATTACTGCTAGATTAAATACATAAGAGATTACAGACTTTACATGTTACACTACTCTCCAGCATGAACATTCTACAATAATTTAATGACTAATTAATTCTTAATTATTCAGTACACAGCATGAAGAATATATTCAAATATATTAAAATCACAATTTATAATACATGACCGCAATTGATATACAATTATGACTGATGGTATGATTGGAATATCAGGGTTTAAAATTACATTTAAAAAATACTAAACACGGTATTAGATTATTCAGAATAATAATTATATTCTATGATAAAATAGAGAAGGGTATGCCTATCTTGGTGAGGTCATATTATTGAATTTTATTGGATGAGAGAGTCATATAAAGCAGGAAGAGACATCTGTTCATATAACTGGTAACAAACTTGATCATTATCATGCAGGAAAATTCATTTGCAATATAACAATATGAATAAAAACAGCAAAGTTTATCTGGGTATGAAAATATAAAAGTGACATGCCCACCTTGGCTTGAGCCTATCTAGAAAACTATCAGCAATACATTACTATAGAAAATGAATGATTTTCTACTCATAGAACTAAAGCATATATTAATAAAACAAATAAATAAATAACTCAGCAAAACAATTTTTATAAGAAAAGAGTAATAATTAATTCTTAATTATTAATACCTGGAAATTGCAGCGATTTCTAAAAAAAAAAAATCAAGAGTAGTAGCCACATTATAAGTTTTCATAAGTGTCTACTATTAGTTTACCTGATGCATTAATGCTTAATTGCCTTATATATATATATATATATATATATATATATATATATATATATAAGCATATATATATATATAGCATACATATATATATATATATATATATATATATATATAATGTTTTCATGGTTGTATGCTGTAGATGAATTAATTAATATTTTTGGGAATAAACAGTGTACTATTTTGCATTACAATCCAATATTTCAATGGAATAGCAACTGGCATTATCAAGGTTAACTTTTGAAAGAAAAATCATTAGATTTCAAACAACAATGTGATTCAGTGCGAGATGATAAATGAGATTCAACTTAAAATAGTTCAGCATTCACAATATGAGTCTTATCAAAATGTTTATTTCCCTCAGTTTTTTTATCTATTAATTTTAAGTTAATATTAGAAAAAAATAGAGTTTTTACATAGCTGGAATACATTGTGCTTCGTCAGCCTTATTTAATCCAGTAGGTCTCTTTAATATTTCAATTGACTCTCTCATGATTCTTAAATCATATCTTTCCAAGGCTTGTGACCAATTTTCCTTAATTTTGGTAATTATTCATCTATTAGACTGACCCACATGTCTTCATAAGCATTGAAAACATGGAATTTCATAAAGTCCTTGGTGTTCCAAAAATATTCCATCTTTAGGTTTATACAAAAAAATCACCAATTTTTTGGCCAGTAGAAAAAGTAGTCTTTATATTAAAACAAGATAGTCTTCTACTAATTTTATCAGTAACCCTTTTAATATAAGTTAAAATTACTTTATTAAAAGAAGAATTGTCAATTCTATCCTCTTTTTTTCTTTTTAGTATTAATGTTATGTAAAGCCTTACATATGATGTCTTTATTATAAATATTAGAATGTAAAATATTTTTTTAAGTTCTATTTCTTGAGTAATATATTCTTTATCAGATAAATTATAAGCTCTACTCAAAAGATTTTTTGCTACAAAAAATGTGTGCAGGATGATGATGGGAATTAAAATCAAGATATCTGTTTGTATGGGTGGATTTTCACATTTTCTTGCAATTAAAACATCTAGAAAAAAAGTGATCTGTTATTTTTCACTTCCATAATAAATTTAATATGTGGATGCCAATTATTCATAAAAAACAAGAAAAAATTTAAGGCATCAATGCCATGAGGCCATATGACAAATGTATCATCCACATATTGGTTTATATAAGTGGATGATATATTTGTCATATAGCCTAATGGTATTGATGCCTTAAATTCTTTTCTTGTTTTTGTAAATAATTGGCATCCAAATATTAAATTTACTATGGAAGTGGAAAATAACAGTTCACTGTCTTTTCTATATGTTTTAATTGCAGGAAAATGTGATGAAACATTATCAATATCAGTTTAGAGAAAATCCACCCATACAAACAAATATCTTAATTTTAATCCTCATCATCATCCTGCACATTTTTGTAGCAAAAAATCTTTTGACTAGAGCTTATAATTTATCTGATAAAGAATATATTACTCAAGAAATAGAACTTACAAAAAATATTCTACTTTCTGATATTTATAATAAAAGCATCATATGTAAGGCTTTACATAACATAAATACTAAAAAGAAAAAAGAGGATAAAATTGACAATTCTTCTTTTAATAAAGTAATTTTATCTTTTATTAAAGGGGTTACTGATGAAATCAGTAGAAGACTATCTGGTTTTAATATAAAGACTACTTTTTCTACTGTCCCAAAAAATGGTGATTTTTTGTATAAACGTAAAGATGGAATATTTTTGGAACACCAAGGAATTTATAAAATTCCATGTTTGCAATGCTTATGAAGCTATGTGGATCAGTATAATAGATGAATAAATGTCAGAATTAAGGAATATATATATATATACATATATTGTAACAGTCAAAAAACGTGTGACTCATAAACATAGTGCAGAATTCGACCACCATACAGAACAGCAGCACCATCGAGTAGCGAAGCCACCCGTGGTACTGAGTTTGAACATAGTTTATCGGTTCCACAATGCAATCCACGAAACAATGCATCTGATGCAACATTAGTAAATATTTCCTTAGGCACGGTGGTCAGGGATATGCAAGAGATTCATGATTTTATTCTCGAGTTAGCCAATAATCAAACTAATATTAATTAAACATTCATATTTACATAATCGAGGAAATAGTATATAGAATCGGTATTGAATAAATGAAACGTAACTGCAGACGTATACTTTAAAATTATTTATTAATACATTTTAATAAAATCATTTACTAATAATATTTTAGGGATTCAAAGCTTCATTAGCGGAATTTGTGACACGATTATATTTTAAAGAATACATTTATTTATTTAGACATTATTTTATCTTGAGGACTCAGTAGCGGTATTTCTGATACTGAAATGTTTACAAAAGAAATTCACTTATTTGAAGGCGTAATCTAGCTACCTAAAATTCTCGAGTAAGTATTTCTAATGCATGCCTGGAGGGATTATACCTTTGCAATGCAAGAGTCTAAAGTATGGGTTATAAGAGTAATGGCAGACATATATTTATTTAATTAAAATATTTATTTATAACTAAGGGCAAACATTTATTTGAGAGTGAATTATGAAGATAATGCAGAGGCAGAGTGATATATATAGAATAATAAAACTAAGTAAAGGAACACGTGGTACGCTTTAGAAAGGCGATATGGAATGGCAGTATATCGAAACTGCAATGCCGCGAATGGGTTTATAAGAATGTCGGGCTGGTCTCTGCCTCGGCCTGACAAAGTAAGGTGTCACATAAGCATAACCAGCGACAAGCAGTCCGTGTCACAGTTTTCCCGCCTGGCTGCATGACGTTGTCAAGTCCTACGGGAGCACCCATTATGCCCACTTGTGTAGGATGAATGGGGTTAATTTCAACCCTGAAGAATCCGGAAATTTCATGGCAGAATGGGTCATGGCATCTCTAAAATGTAACACATGTATACTGTATAAACGATTATGATGATATTTAAGTAGATTTCTGACTCGGCCCTACATTATCAACATTTACTAAAGAACGTTGGTGACTCTCAAAGAAATGTAATTTTCTGGAATTATTCATGATGATTTAATAAATACAAAACCTATCTAAATTGGGAATTATTATAACTAATATGTCAGCCATTTGCGAAGTAGTAGACCCTGCATTACAATAAGTGATGCACTGAATGCGTGTCAATTTATATGAACATTAAGTTAGTTATGGTTTATAAGAATGGTGGACTGGTCTCTGCCTCGGCCCAACAAAGTACATATTAATGAAAATGTGACACGCATTCACTGTTTCAAACGATCATAGATTTAAACTTTGAAAATAGAGACAATTGAGAGCATGCAATAATTAAATAATAAAGATAGATAAAATGTAGATTTTAAAAATACGCACCCAAGATAGAATGAGGTAAACTAGATTAGTAGAGAAATTTACACATTAAGTTAATTATTCAGTTTTAGTTATACATATGGTAGTTTTTACATTTTATAATTTAGATAAGTAGTATGAAGAAGAGCTATAGCATATTATTAGAGTACTCTAGAGTGTGAACACAGACAGGTACCTGTTTTATAAGAAGTTTTCTGATTCCATTAGTTTAGCAGCAAAAGGTTCACGAGTGGCAATTCTTCCTTGTATTTAGATATTTCATTTAATTTCACAAAAGCAGAAGCTTTTTCATTTATTTCAGGCAGCAGATCTTCATGGTGAATTTATGACGGGCAGTGGAAAGTTTGGCATCTGATAGGCCATCTCCCAATGGAGAATAATCTAGCTACTTTACTCAGTCATACCTTGGCAGGAACAAATTATTTTTATATTTTGGAGACTCTCAGTGATCGAGAGCAAAGCTAAAGTTTTAAGTGAATGTCTCCAGCAAGTCCAAGATGGACTCTTTTTTTATCTTGATCTTTCACATTTTTTATAGGTATTTTTAGGTTCTACTTAATCTGCCCTGAGAATAATCAATGCATTTTGTTGGTTTTTAATTAAAGAAAGCTGTCATTCTATTGTTTACATTTTACATTTACTAATTACATTTTGGGGAATTTTCTTTAATTAATCTATTATCTATCACTGACAGATGCTTTTAAATTTCAAAGACAAAAAGGGAACATAAGATTATTTTAACTTTTAATTAAATATTACATCAGATTTTTTTAGAATTATTATTAAACGAAATTTAAACAAAGAAATAAATACGAACTTTATAATCCAAAATAAATGATTAAAATTATACAAAATTATATAACTAAAAGAAATCTAAATTATATTATTTTATCCCTATTTATTGCCTTTAATGTGAGATCGAAATGTGTGCGTGTTTATGCTGAATTCTACATATATTTATACATTTTTAATATTGCTACACACACAATTCGATACCAAAAAGTTTAAATTTGGGCGGGATAGACCGGTCAGTGAGAGATGACAGAAAAAGGTGAAACTTAAGATTCGAATACAAATCTTACTGTTTCAATATACATATATATATATATATATATTGTGCCCATTTCAATTTAGCCTGTGTTTAAAGTTGAGTAATGTGCATAAAATGAAAATACAAAAAGAAATCATCACATTTTCTTATATAGGAAAGGAATCTGTAGGGCACCCATGTTTAAACCCTACAGGATCAAGTTTCCAAAAGGCTAGGACAGAAAGAGAATGGGAAAAATATTTATGCTGTTTGTTTGTTTGTGTTGATATAACCCAAAAAGAATAGTGCATACTTTGAATTATTCAATAGTTATTTTTAAAAGTAAGATTATAACACTTATAGGCAGTTGTCTGTGGTCACAAGCTATTTAGATAATCATTTTCAAATTTTTGATTAGAAACTTTGTTCAAAATTAATCTACACTTGCTAAATTCTGCTATTTTTATTCTCTATTTTTATTTTTTTCTGTAACTGTAATTAAGATTTAATAGTGCTAAAAATAATTTTGAATATGGAATTATGGTTTGTAAAAACCATTTAGATTGTTTAGATAAGCAAGTCTTCTGGATGACAGAGGGTGTGGTTGAATTTTGCATAAATACATTTACAGTTACACATATAGTAAAAGAAAATTCTGTTAAAATCATATTTTTGAAGGAGAAAAATATGTAAAGAATTATAGTATATTAATTAAACTCATAATGTTATAAATTCAGCTAATCTTTACAGCTGAAAATCTTTGAAGTCAGAGATAGACTTAGATTTAAGATCAAAATGTGAAAACATTAAAATAATGGATTCTTCCTAGAATTAATTATCAGCAAAGTTGTAGTCTGGATTTTATATATATATATATATATATTTTACCAACAGTCAAGGTCAAACAGATAAGCAGTTTGAAAATAGACTGGCTAAGTGATAAACAAAATCAGGTGTTTATGTTTATTAGTTTGGATTTTCTTACTAACAGTAAATTTGAACAGAGGATCAGTTTTAAATTAGATTAATTAATTAACAAAAATTAGGTGTCTGGATTTTTTTACTGACTGTAAATTTGAAGCAGATGATCAGTTTTAATCAAATGATTGTATTATTGGAAATCAGGTTCTCTACCAATGGTATAAAAGCCATCAGAAATAAAAAGAAAGGATAGAGAGATTAAGTATTGAAACTGTAAAGGCCACAAGTTAAATTCTGAAAAAAAAATATTAATTTGAATTATTGTCATTTTTATATATAATTTTGTATGGAGAAATTCAGAGCCAATGGCAGGCTAAATATATGTTTAATCTGTGTGTCTATCCAGCCAGGCATCAACCAATGCATCTAAGAGGTCTGAATCAAAAGTATTCCACATATTATGACTGATTGGGAAAAGTAAAATGGAATTAACTGACTGCTCATCCATATTTTAAATAGAAGAAACCTTCACTTGCATTTGAAAGTGAAATGAAAATAAATAATCTATTGAAAAGTGTTAAAGCATGCTAGTTCAGCTGTACCACTGACTGAGTTTAAACCCCAGCAAAATTATAAATATGAAAACAACATATATCCTTAATCTATTAAAATAATTATGCTGAACAAGGAGAGAGGAAACAGTTCCAGTGCCAAATGGTTCCTACTGAAACAAGTAAATTTATTGTCACCATAAAAGAATTACAAGCCTCAAGTCAAGAAAAGAAAAAGACTGTTCCAGTGAATCATGAAAATTGGTCATATACATGTGTTACAGATTGGTGTATGTGTTTGCTGCAAAATGTATAGACACTTAAGAAGGTGAATTTGAACTCATGAAAGCCTCAAGAAAATAAAGATTGGTAATATGAATTTTAATTATATATTTTCTTTTTTATGATATGAGGGATTATTAGAAAAATTTTTAATAACAAAGTTTTTATCTTTTTTTTATCTTTGAATTTTTAAAATCCAAAATCAAGTAAAACAAAGAGTTTCAGTAATAATAGCTATCAGCTTTATTAATGATTTTATGTATTATAAAATTATTATACCCACTTATTGATAGATGTTATTTCATAATGGGTATTATTGTATATTAATTTAAATTTATGAAATGTTGTTAATATGTAATATATGTGTATTCTTTTTAGTTTTTTTAAATATTTTATTCATTATGGGGATTAACACATGCATACGCAGTAATATATTAATACTTGTGTGTCATATATATATATATATATATATATATATATATATATTGAAAATAATAGAAATATAACATTGAGAAGGTTAGATTGTTTTCTGAGATAATGATTAATGACTTCAATAGCTTAGGCAGGGGAAGATAAGTAATTTAAAACTTGTTTCTGTAAATCTTTTACTTCTCGATCTAACTAACACTTTTTTTAATTAATCATTTTACTTTATATGTTAAGTTTAGATTTATAAGGTTATAAAGGTATGTGTGCACATAGTATTTATTTTTTTAATGAAATATTTTTCTTGTGGACATAACATTTTAGTAATTTATTATCCAAATTGATGTACATTATACTATGATAAACATTGGATACTGTCATTAATGGGAAAGGAGGAATAATTTAATATTAATATTATGATTTAAATATAAATAACTCATAATTGTTGTTCAGATAAATTTTCATATATCTTTAAACAGTATGTATTTTTTAGTAGTCCAATAATAATTGTTAATTTGTTTTATTAAAATAGGAGTATATTTTATTAAGAGTATTCTTTATCAGTTATGATTATTCATCATCACAGTTGAACATTAACTGTTGAAGTTCTAATTTAGATATACTAAAGTGAGCCAAAGAATTATTAATTTATAAAAGCTAAATTTTATGTTAGGCTTAATTCTAAAGCTGTGGCAGAAAGTACCATCATTATCATCATCATGTTTTTTTTAATTCAGGATCTAGATAAATGTGTTTAATGGCCCTAGATAAATAATGATTTTCACTGTATTTGGTTATCATTTGTGAGTCACTATAAGATGATCACCAACATCCCATCATCCACATCATTCAACAATCAGTGAATTGCCACCATAAATTGACAGTGTTTAATATGTGCTAGTAAAACTTATGAAATGTTGAAATACATTTATAATATTAAAAATTTAATTGATAATTATTGTCTGATAAATTTTATATGCACTACTAGAGCATAAGGATGTTTTGTGCTTTTCTTAATGTTGGTGCAAATGTAATATGATTCTAAAATCAAAAATCCTACATTTTGTTATAAATAAGGTATAAAAGGGGTTCAAACATGGTACATTTGAAATAGGTAAAGAATATAATGTTATCTAGGTTCTAATACCCTAATGGCACCCTGATAGACTATATTCACTCACATTCACTTATTATTGACTTAGATATTCACTTAATAAAACTAAGAAATAGAAGGTAGTAAAAATACTGTTGGATTTATTTTGAAATATTTTGATTGAATGCACTCACCCACTTGATATTATTTTCATAAGTTACAATGTTTTTATATAAAGGGCCTCTGTACGTTGGTGATGTCCATGGCATTCCTCATTCACATTTCTCTAAGCACTGTCCAAGAAGGGGGCTTAGATTTTATTTTTCATCCAGAATATTTTCCTGTTATTTCTTTGCCATGATGTCAGTACTGCAGACATCTTTGTATTATTATTTGTTTTGCTTCATGCCCCAGTTTTAATGCTCTAACATTAAAATTGCACTTTGCTTTAAATATATATATATATATATATATATATATATATATATATATATATATATATATATATATATATATATATATATATATATATATATATATATATATATATATATATATATATATATATATATAAAATGCCAAGTTTTATTAATAATGTTATTTCAGTCTTATTATATAATACCACCATCATAATTTATTTTTGTATTTACGAATATCTATCTGCCTCTGGGAAAATAAAGGGTTCTGTCCTTTAAATGTTAATTAAAGGAATTTTCAATAGATATTTTGTCATATAATCAAGTATAATTTTTTTAATGTATTTTATTTATTTTCACAACCATAATGGTGTGAAAATAGTTATATATATAAATATATAATAAAACTCAGAATGCTCCCCAAAATAATGTTAGTCACCATGTTTCAGAACCATAAACCAAAGCATTAATGGCAAGCTTATATAATCTTTTTTAATAATTGATTGGCATCTTAATACCATACCCACCAAAGATGTGTGTTAAATTATATATATTGTTTAGTTAATTAAAGAGCATATGAGAACCCTTTACGTGAACCCCCATCTGTAGTTATCTACCATTTGTTAGACCGCTTGTTCATTTATTCACATATAAATGTATATAATTAAATCATAATCCATAATAATTTGTCATTATATTAAATTATGTTTTTTATTGTCTAACTTGTTTCAGTA
The DNA here is from genome assembly GCA_028023455.1 of Epiperipatus broadwayi. Classification (NCBI taxonomy): domain Eukaryota; kingdom Metazoa; phylum Onychophora; class Udeonychophora; order Euonychophora; family Peripatidae; genus Epiperipatus; species Epiperipatus broadwayi. Next base: position 1,225,492 of record JAQFVV010000146.1, read on the forward strand.
GTTCAAATTCTTTTTATCTACTTCCAAACATACAGTCATATGTATACATATTTAGTTAAGTTAATAGATTTCACATTGTCTTTTCACTCTGCTAAGGGGTCAGATTTAAGAATTTATTCTCATGTGCCATCATTATTATGCTATCCATTAAGTGTTTGATCTGGGGCTTATGTAATGGGTTCAAATTTAGCTTGGTCCCTGACCTATATCCCAGGCTTGATTGGGTTTGAAGTATGTTTCATTGAGTTCCAGCTATATGTTATATGGATCAACAGGTTTTGATTGGTACTATATATATATATATATATATATATATATATATATATATATATATATATATATATATATATATATATATATATATATATATATATATATATATATATATTTGATGTCTGTATTTTTTCAAAGCAATATACATAATTATATAATTGAATATTTATAAATACAGTAATTAGATCATTACAAATTTTATCCACTTAGGAGCACTTTCAATTTTCCAAGTAATTTTTGTCAACAAATTCTTTGAAAGGCTAACTTTCCCAAGATTCTGTGATCTTAACGTTTGCTGCCTGCCTGTGAATTAAGTCATGTTTGTATTTGTATATTAGCATAACTTCCTTTATTTTCTTTTTATTATTTTTTTTCAATTAGCAATATTTTTACATTATTAAAATTGAAGTCAAAGCCAAAAATACATGACTTCTTATGGGCATAAAAACAGATGCTGAAATATTATTATCTACTTTACAATTTTAATAACAGCAAGTGCTCTTTAGGCTAGTCTAATATGTCATATATAAATGCTTTTAATCAGAAAATTAAGGCATCAGTTTTTGCTTCCCATTTTTTTAGAAATTGGTCACAAACCTGATTTTGACAATGCAAAAATATTTGCTAATTTAAAAAGGTATGATTTAAGAACCATGAGAGAGACAATTGAAATATTAAAGAGACCTACTGGTTTAAATAGGGCTGAGGAAGCACAACATATTCCAGCTATGTGGAAACCTCTCATTTTATCTCTGTCTTCTAATATTAACTTAAAATTAATATGTGAAAAGCTGAGGGAAATGAACATTTTAATAAGCTTCATATTGTGAATGCTGAATTACTTCAAATTGAATCTCATTTCTCATCTTTCACTCTCAGGGGGATTTTTACGCATGGGAAAATTCAACAAAACCACATGATGTCTGTAAAAATGTAAATATATAATTTATAAAACAATAGCAAACAACCATTTAAAAATTGGATATAATTTTACTGAAAAAAGTTATCATTCAGAAATTACTCAACCATCTTTAAGGCTAGGCTCTTCATCATCATTTTGTCTCTAGGGGAACTTCGTTCAGATTAAATTTTCATTTTAAAAATACTAAAAGTGTAAGTTTTTATTGTTGTCCTATTTCTATTTCTGATTGAAATTTTAGTTAAAAGGTTACATTACAGTAAGATACAATTAGTAGCTAAACTTTTTATTGGATATATACTAAATTTCCTGAAGTCAATCATCATCATGAGCTTCTATGCAACCTGTAATCACTGTAAACGATCGGAAAACAATGCAGCATCTACTGCAGATCAAATTTTCCTTAAAGAAAATTGAGGAAACAATGAATTTTGTGGATCTGTATTTCAAATGATCAGTTATTAAATTGGATGGATATAATTATTTGTATCATCGAAAGTTTAGGAAGAAAATAATTATTTAATTTTTTATCAAAATTAATAAGTGTGGAACTCAATTCCAATGCAAATTTTATATGTTAAATCCTGCCTAAATATTGTCTGTATCGGTGACGTGAAGTGGCAATCTGTCAATGAGAAATAAATAATTAATGCATATAAGGAAATAAAATTATTTATTAAATCGAGATGCTGCCAATCTATGCCAAAATCGATGGAATATAATGTTACAATTCTTTGAGAGAATGTGTGAATTATTGGACTTCTCCAACCTAGTTACGGTAAACCAACATATGTGTCTGAAAGAAAGTTAAGATAAAGCTGATCACCTTCTAATATTAAATAAAATCTTATTGGATAGACATAAACTGTGTAAAGGAATTAATGATCATTTTTAAAAAAAATATTACTTCTTTGAATCGCAACGATTATTTACATCTAAAAAGAGAATCGATAAAATAAATATCCTTTGGATTAATATTTTCCTGTTTAAAATTGTTTTATGTGCTAAAACTTAAAACATAAACGTTTAAACCGTAATGATTATTTCACGAAAGATTTTATTGAAGTTTACCATGGATTAAGTATTCAAAATATGTATACAAAACTATAAATGAGATTAGCAGCTGCAGGAGTAATCTAAAAGATTTGGAGGACTATTAAACAAGAACAATTTACGTATAATTTTTATTGCTTGTTATTATTATTCTTTTTTAAGTTATATTTATATACATGCGTCAGCATATGAGTTTTTCTATGTTTGCTTAAGTTTAAAGTTTGCAAATATTTAGAGTTCTTTTCTGAGTTTGAGTTATTATTAAATTTTGAGATATGACTTTTAACTACAAAATTATTGCTTTAGCCTAATTAAATGAGTGAAAGATATGAATGAAAATATTTAGTATATGAAATGTTTTAAAAGAACTGGCTATTATTATTAAATATTGATGCTAATAAAATAATATTTTAATATAGAATGCATGTTGAAATAGAATGAAATAACTTTGTCCCAAGAGAGGGGAGAAAAGATGATTTTGCAAATGATACGCATTTCTTTTTTTTTTCTTTTTTTATTATTAAAGTTAGAAATGATGTAAGCTTATAAAATTGTTGTCTCATGCTTCAGTGCAATATTTTGTGGATGTAATTTAAGTTTAAATTCTCATGTATGTGTGTGTGGATTGCTGAATGATCTTTGTTTGCATGGTTGGTTTAAAGATCACCACCCAGAAAATGAAGCAGTAGCATAGCTCACTCACTCAATAGTAAAATTTATGAAATATTTAGAAGAGGTGGATGAATTTCCCACTTTGTCTATATTTACACCGTAAGATGATTTATTTATATAATAGCCGGAGTGTTTTGTGTAAACCCATTTATATTTGTATGACTAGCGATTTATCCTAGCATACTTTAGCCTTAATGAAAAGGTACTTTTCTCTTATTCTGGGTTTTTGTCAAGACTCATGTTGATGTTGACTTCGTTTCCTTATGGGTGTATATTCGATATGGTTTTGTAAGAGTCTAAGTTATGAATATTGTTAACAGTGTCGTAAAATCAATTCGTTGTTTATTTGTGAGTGTGGGTTTGAAAGTATCATCTATTGCAGGGAGGCATTGCGTTTTATTTAGCTTTAGTAGCGAGTTAAGCGCCAAGAGCAAGCGTTATTAACCTAGAAGTCAGCGTAGCCGCCTTGCAAGCAAGCAGTAAGTTGCAGACAGTTGTTGCGGGTTCACCTCCCGGCCGATGCTATCACATGTGAAAGAATCATAATTATAAAGTTAAGGATTGAATTTGAGAAATAAAACATATTTGTGTAATAGTAAGTAGTGCCTATCAACGGTTCCAGTTTACAGCCTGATGAGAACATCGCTGGAATGGTAAGCCAACTCAAATATTACTCCTGTGGAGAAATTCGTATATGATTTACATGCGTATAAGTGAAACTATGAAGTGTCTGTGTACCAATTCTTAACCCTTGAACAGTTATTTAATTCATGCTAGGGTAAGAAAATGTTGTAAAATATTTTAACTTTAAAGATAAGTAGTTAAGGCATATTAAGTTGAGTTAATTAATGCGTAAATTACTAGCTCAATATTTTGTGAGGAGTGGTCTTCGTGATCAATATTCGCAACCGTAAAGTAAATAAAGTAGTTTAAAGTTTTAGATCTATATTTAAGAAGTTAGCAAGTATTGACATATTTAAAAATTATGTGATTATTTAAAGCTAAATAGTATAGTTACCTATGCATAGAATAAAATCACTCCGTAGCAATTGTAGACCCCAGTTCATTGATAATTGAATAATACTTTGTCCTATTACAATTTAGCAGTACCTGCTGTTTTGTTTGTACTTTTTTATGGTTGAGGAACAGGGGAAATCTACGAGAAACCATATAAATATTCTAAATAAATTTTTATTTTGTTGATGTTAATAAAATGTCATTTTTAAAATAAAAGCTTTGTCTGAGTCTCAATGTTTTGTGGCTCCCATAAATCCTGAAAATCCTAATCATAAACCAATACATTATTACTTGAATTTTATTTGTTGTTTAATTTATTACACTACACCACCTAAATTGTTTAAGAGATTATTTATAAAGTTTTATTATCCAATTCGATATAAGAAACAATTATTTCGCACAGCAATTTCTAATTAATAATTACAGAAAATAAGTAACTAATCTAGCAACATTAAAATTTAAGAGTTATAGTATGCATTATGATTATTGAGTGATACAGAGTGCGGTGGGTGGACATAAAATCCTTTCTCCATCCGCTGTATTTAAATACCTTCCCAGGTGAACTAATTAATTAAAAATTTCTAAATTATTAGTGTTTATAGTACTTTATTTATAAAATTTATAGTTAAAAATTGATCTTAATTATTTGGAAAGATAGAGAAAGTGGACATTGGCTAAGTGAAATTCAGCCAATGTTAACTATGGATATAATTACTGGGAGAGTATTCATTTATCACTGATAATTCGCATCAGAGTGTTAATTTTCCACACTTTACTGTTCTGAAGCCCTGTGACAAGTTTATCATACTGTAAATAAGAATTAGCAAAGAAAATTAATGGGGAAAATAAAGAAAAGTTTTTTTTTAAATTAATCCTTACAAGATTATCATTCGCAATACTGAATTATTATCGACAGTGTTAAAATGATGGATTAGGAGGATGATGATGGGAATGGAAATAAATTTAATTTCCTTAAATTTTAATTGTGACTTTGATGTTAAATAGGTGGGAAGGGTGCTGAGAGATTTATAGTACAGCGGGGAATTGAGCGGAGATTTTCCTCCTCTCCAATAAATACAACAAGTCGCGAGAATATGAGTAGTAGTAATATTGCTTTCAGTGTTTATTTGTTGAAAATTTTAGTTATTACCCATTCATTGGATATTAATGTGATAATTAAGTGAATTATTATTAAATAATAAGTAGTATAATGAATTTTCATTAAAGTTACAATTTGGCGCTCTGGCAATTTTATTATATGATGTCCCATCATTGTCAATCCTGGCCGGCCCTACTGGAGGTAGTGTGTGTGTGCGGTGAGAGTAGAAACAGGTGATGCTCTCTCTTTTCCCGAGATTACTATATATATATAAAGGTGATCCACTTGCTAATTAATTTACATCTATATTAACCATTAAAATATTAAATTATATGAGCATGTATATAAATATTGTTGTGATAGTATTGAGATAAGGTGAATGATGCACAGAGATAAGTATAACTAACTGTTGGAAATATATATTCTAACCTCCAACAGTTATATATATATATATATATATATATATATATATATATATATATATATATATATATATGAAAATGAACAATAGTTTTGCTTATATATTTCTTTGCAAACAATTATTATATAAATTGATTGATATACCTCTGAAGCAATGTATAATGCTGTTGATGGTGCAATCCATTCTCTCCCATGTATGCCTCCATCTAGCCAAATACCTTGTTTTTTCTGCTTGCTATCTTTGCCTATCTAAAGAATGAATATATATATATAATGACATCCGGATACAAACGTCTCAAATTCATTTTCGATTTTTATTTCATTTTTATCTTTGACATTATTTATTCATGTTAGTATATATAAATGAAATATTATTATCCGGGTACATCCATGTATAATTTATTGAATATACACAAACACACCAAAGATTTAATATATATATATATATTGTAATATTACTAACTTAAATAAATAAAGAATGTCAAAGATAAAAATAAATAAAAATCGAAAATTAATTTTGTACTTAAGATATATATATATATATATATGTTTGTAAATCCAATTAATTCGTTGTTTAAAGCAAATTCCTAAGAAGAAAAAAGCAACTAACTAAAAGCGAATATAAGATTTAATTAAAATTAGAACAAATAAAGAAATATAACTGATTCCTAATAATTACTCCATAAAAAAAAAGACCAGAACAAAAAAATAGCAAGTCAGGAAACAATGTGAAATTGATGGGAGGAGCTGAAAATAAAGAAATAAAAAAAGGGGGGAAACATCTACCAACATTCCTTGTGCATGTCATGGTTATTGCAGTAGCTCAAACAATTAAATAACTCATAAAAAGTGAGAAGTTACTAGTCTTAGCAACTCTCTCCCTCTGTCCATTTATCCTTCTCTCTCTCCTTCGTCCTTCGCACTCTATCTACCACTGAGATCTCACGATCATTAATTCACTTCAAAAATATCGATGTTAAAATAGTTTTCAGATCTAACTCAGAAAAAATGTTAAATTTCTCTATACTAAAATTGGAAAAAATGATGTCTAAATCAATAACATTGTGCATTAGCTAAAGTTTAAACAATATAGTGCATCCACTAATGAAAAATGTCTATAAAGTATTTTAAAATAGTAATAATGTCACTTTCACTTTCGTCACAAGAGAATGTTTTTTTTTTATCACTTGCAGTTTTATAGTCCACATATTTATTAAAAACAGGTTAACCACATAAAAAACAATCAACTTCAATTAATCAAACGATATGGATATTTTTATTGTTTTGCGGCAGTACAATAGTGTTATATATATATATCTTCGTTATTCTGTGACTATATATGGCATTAGATTATCGTGTTCATGTTTTATTTTGCTGCAGAAATTATTTAAAATTATTACTTGAAAAAAAAAAAAAGGAAGATAACAGCACCAGATCGATACTCTAAGAAATTAGAATATTTAATATGCAAATTAAAAAAGTCAGACCTGATCTCTTTTGATCTCAATGAAAGTGATTCTAACATGATATTATATTCATATGTCTTCTTCCTTAAAAATGATAGTTTATGTTATTTTAAACCCATTTATTTAAACAAAAACTCATAAAAACTCATGGATAAACAATGAGATCTATCAGAAGGATGGCATAGGATGATGGGAAAATATTACAATTTCTATTATATAAAACAGTTATTTAATGATATGTTTAATCATCATCATCCATATCGATTATAGTCATACCTAATCATATTAAATGTTTGGTTAGTCGTCAACAAACGGATAGCTCTTATTGTGATTCAAAAGTATCCCGTTAGTCATCAGATATTTGGATTTGTATTGTGCAAAATGACTCATCACTCAGAACAGGAACCGTAAGCCATAGTTGATAAACCATTAAATGTTATAGGCATTTAAACTTCAACCTAATCATACAACAATTACGTATTTGAATTAAATTATAAAAGACATATGCAACAACTAACGTGTACAAAAATTATCTTGTTAATTTCGAAATAACTCTGACACTTTGCAATAATATGAGAGAAACACGTTGGGGTAATTGAAAGATTATTGTAAAGGCAATAAATATTTTTCTTTATTGTTAGTAACATATTATCTATATATAATGATCATTATTCATGACATAAACAATGGATCTAAATCAAAATCATAAACTTAATATTAAAAGTCATCTAAAATTATCTTAGATAGAACATCCTCATGTGAATAGGAAAATTAAAGAAAAACAATATGCTTCACTGAATTGAGAGTAAAACTTCTCCTTGGCTGAGTAACCTGCCTAAATTTAAGCAAAGAATTTGAACTTGCAATTCATTACAAATGTCAGCCACTATTGAATTGAAATCGTCATAAAAAAACAAATATATTAATAAACATCAAAATAAAAATGGTAATACATCATCTATTGAGCCACACCGTTCGATTGCGCTGTTTCTTCGCTAAAGCGCATAAATATGCTGTTTACAAGGCCACTCATAGATCTTACAGCCTGTAAACTGTTCAAATACTTAGATGTTGAAGCACACCCTTACCCCAACCTCTCTAGCATGTTGAGCATTATTAGTGATGAGTATATGACACTCTCTAGACATTGCTCTTGACTATTGTACAGCATATGATATGAATGTTTCTGTACTTGTAATGACGAAAAGTCTATTGAACAGAGTTTTTTTTTGCTTTAATGTATTGTAATTGATGTGAGTTGGTAAAAATTGTAACGAAATGTCAAATGCCCATCCTTTCATTGTTAATGATCAGAATTCATGAAATGAGGAGTGTAAATCACGATTTGGCAAAGTTCACGATCAAGTCACGCACTTTCTGAGACTTTTTCGAGAACAAAACAACAGTTCAATGGCAGACGACCGTTTAGCGTTGTAGTTTTGAGATTGACCTGTTACAGAAGGCAAATGCACTGGCTTTCCTTCAACCCCAAAAAAGAAAACATTTGACACAGCCAGAAAAAAACTGACCTTTGTGGTGGTTTAATGAAATGAAGGCGTTGTCAAACATCTGGAATGGAATGCCCATCACGTCAATGGCAACGAAGGGGTTCCATTCGCTCATGGGATGGGCTTTGAGGGCTGGCTGGGAATCGCTTTTTCCCAAGCGGTATGGCTAATTGATTCTTGAAGTCAGGATCAGCTTACAGTGAAGCATATTACAGCTGACTTGGAAAGGCGTCAAAATGCCATAAGGAATATGACCACAGGTCTTAGAGAGGTCTGTCGAGAAAGCCTTGTTTCTCGATAAACAAAACAAACAAAAAAATGTTTCTTCAAAAACAATCAAAAAAGACTTGGTTATAAAAAAAAAGTTGTTTCTTTAAAAAAAAAAAAAAGAGAGACCGGACAAAAAGAAATAATGTTTTTTTTTTTTTTTTAAAAAAAAAGATGGAATATTTTTAAAAGCCAAAAAAAAGAGAAAAAAAAACATTTTTTGATTTTTAAGAAAAATATACATCAAATCGGTTACAAAAAAAAAAAAAACAATAACAAAAAACAAACAAAAAAAAGTAAAAAAATTCAAACAAATCCAAAAATTAAAAACATAAATCAACAAAATTTGAAAAACAGCCCGGTAACGTTATATCTATTTGTTTTTCATTAGCAACAGCGCCATCAGATGGTGTGGATCAATAGATGCGTATTACTATAAAAACAATTATTTGAATAATTGATAAAGTAAGAAAAGCATATAGAGTTACAACTAGCCACTAGCCAACTGAAGAATTCGAAAGTGAAATCTTCAAATTTAAATTCAGATTATTCGAAGTTCCCAAGTTTTGCTAATTCTAAATCGTAGATAGAATTATCTAAAAATAAGAATTTCTAATAGTATAAGAAAATATTAATCTTAGTTCATCTAAGATATTTTAATAAAATTATATAAATATCTACACATTGATAAGTGCAAAACCGACATCAGGAAAGAAAGTCGTCACTGGTGGAGCTATAATTGTGAGAACTGAGATGAAATTAACATTGGGCTTAATACTTGTGCCTGAAACATCAAATTGAGTCTTAATAAGTTGATCCCACAACACTCCACTTCAAAGCAGAGGTTCCAAAGATATAAAGTATAAGGATGGTCTAGAACTCTCACATTTTACCATCTGTACCCAAAATGAATTAATGAGGATTATTAGAATGATTCACTAGGATATTTTTCCTTATGAACTTTAAAACAACATTTAGGTTGATGTCATAAATTTTATTAATTTGTATATTTTGGGTAAATGTTTTTGTTCATATCTTTTCTTTACTATGGATACAAGTTGGGGAGAGTACGTTCTAATGTGCAACATAATCAATATCCAGGGAAAGATACGATTTTACCTAATACATATTTATTCCAAACATTTGTACAATTGCACCGTTCATATATTTTTCTTTGTTTGTTTATACTAATATTTTGTTAAATATTTTCAGTATATAAACCAGAGGGCACAGAACTTTTCAGTTTTGCTCTTTCTGGCCCTAAGTTTTGGTGCTTCTCTAGCAAGAATTTATGCTCTTTTCTTTTTAAACCAAAATATTTTTTTTTTGTTAAGGGTTTAAATAGTTTACCAAAAGTTGGGCTCAGATAGAGAATCTGAACCAGAGTTACAAAACAAATCATCTTCAGACAAAGAATACTGTGGGATAAACATGGATTCCTAAGAAAAATCAGAAATGACAAAAGCAAATCAATGAAAAAAAGGTAAAAAGAACTCTCTAAATTATTCTCTCAATGAAAACTCTAACAATAATGAAAAAACACACAATAAAGCCTGACAAAAAATTTAAACAAGTTTCTGCAGATAATAATCAGTCAAATTAGATCGTTAGAAAATCAAACTATAGCGTTTTTGAAAAAGGTACCGTTAGTAACATTAAAGAATTAGAAAGTCCCAAGAAGACTTCAATTAATCACAAAAAAAAATCGATTAATAACTTAAAATCAGTCAAACAAAAAATTTCTAAAACAAATAATCCTTCAACAAGCAATATTTTTCTATATAATGATAACTCTTCCACGAATTTCAATGAAACAGTAAACAAGAAAGGGATGGCTGAATTTCCTAACTTATTGCAAACTATGGACACAAGCAACAAAAATGTTAGAAACGCTGCTTTTCAAGGAAAATGAGAAACAACCTTTTTCTTTTAATACACCTGACTCTAAAACTGTGAAAGAATTAAATATTATGAAAAAGCAAGGTCTGAATGATGAAAGCAAAACAATTAGAACATCCTATGCCAGTGTTGTAAAATTTCAAGACAAAAATATTTACTCACAATTAAGCAATGCCAATGTGGAAAATACTCAATATATGTTATTTAACAATGATGATATTATGGAACATGAAGATATTCTGATGACAGAAGATAGTTTTTGATGCCAACTTAGATGATGACAAAATCAACAATATTGCTTATGAATTCAATCGTCATATATCTCAACAATTCTTAAGCTTTTTGACAACTTATTATAATGATAGATCTCTCATCATGACTGTGATGGATAAACATAGAAACATATACACTTTCCCTATAAATAAATTATGCAATGATATTACAGCAAAAGATCTGTGGCATCATATACACAAAGTATTGAATCATCCGAATAACTGATACATAGTTTTAGAATGTAAAAACATATGGCAAAATAATATAATACAAGAATCTCTAAAATGCTGTTATAATAAAGTGATTGTAGTTATAGATAAGGACAGGTCTATAATATTGGATGCTATGATTCGAAATTGTTATATAAATTATGAACAACGAGACTTGCAAATACTTCTCAGACAATACAGGACTGTGAAATATTTGAGTATTACTTGGAAAAATGTGCGAGTAGCACAGTAGTAAGAAACTCTGCCAAATTCAACCTGATACTCACGAAAGGAATTTTACCAACTCTAATCGCATCAATCCATTATACTGAGACAACTCCCTTGATTATTTCATTTAACGGTATCCCGCTGTAATGCTTCTGGTGCCATATGCGGACACATTTATCAGGGATTGTCCCAATAGAATTTGCAGCCAATGTCACATTAAAAAAAAATAAGTTTCATAAATGTGCTAAGACCATTACTTACAACAAACGGGCTGATATTTTTAAACTGAAAAAAAAACGATCCCTTTGGAGACTGCTGATCTGTTGTCATGTGATCAGCAATATTTGGATAAATTACCCTTGAGAGAAATTTTAAAGTCGGTGACAGCCCAGGTTTTGATATCACATTTGTCTGCCACGAAGTTCTGTAATGGCATACCTATTTTAGTGGACTGTGGGCTGGCTTTCTCTGAATACAATCTTGTTTTATCAGCGACAGATTCGGACATCATAGTGACTGAAGAACCAATGGTACATCATTACAAGGCTAAGAGAAAATCTTCAAACATAAATAATAAATCAAGATACCTTTCTGCTTCTCCTGACACTAGAAATCTTTCTGACTCAGGTAAAAACTACTCAGATGTAGTGTCAAGCTCAAACCTGAACAAAAAGCAAAAGCTGAAGCATAGTAAGAAAGAAAAGCCTGATAGTGATTGTGTAGTGCAATACTTGGATAATTTGGACAGTATGAACAATTCTTTGCCTGCCAAGACTTCTGGCTCTCCCAGGTTAGACCATCATTTAGTGTTTGGAGTGCTGGATGAACCATCTGGATTATTCATTGTGGAAGAGACAGTAAAAGAAAACTTACAAATAATTTAATATGTTATTTTATAAAAGATGCCACCAAAGTGCTCTTGCTCAGTGAAATGATCTGTAAGAGTGTGCTCATTGCCTCTAATAACCCATGTTTTTTTTTAAAAATTTGCAGGTGTAAATGTATGGGGACTTAACTCTGTCAAAAGTATAGATGCAATTGGACACTGGATCCATACATTCTCTCCTAATTTGGTGTGTCTGGTGGAGACCAAGCTCCATGCAGTAATGAACCCACAGATAATTAAAAAAAAGTGGGTATGATGTATGTTTATCATTTAACTTAATACAATAATAATTATTGTATTCAAATGTCAAGTTAAATATATCCATGTAATAATAAATTGCACATATGTGCACCTATATGGAACATATATGTAAATCATAATGTAATAATTTAAATTGTGACTAGTAATTTTGTAATTCAGGAATGTGATAATTTTTGTTATTGCATTTTAATCAAAATCAAAAGGTTTAATTTATATATATATATATTTTTTTTTTTTTTTTTTTTTATTATATATATATATATATATATATATATATAATATTTCTAAACAGTGTGAATTCAATTGTTAAAATTGTATTGTGTCATTATCACTTGGTCACTGTAACAGTTACAGAGATTATGTTTTCTGAGCTAGATTCAACCATAATGGCTAAATATATGAATATGAATGTATATTAGTATTCATGAGCATCTAGTTGATTCTAGATTGTCACTAAGATAATATTTTAAGGCCCATGCACTATATTTTACTTTAGTTTAGTATTAGGATATAAGTTTATGTTTGGCTAGTATGTTAATAGTACTAAGTGGCCAGAATATTGATGATAATCATCATGTTTTAATATCCCAGCATTATTAATTAGATTTTGATTATTTTTTATTCTTATGAATGAACACTTATTTTGTGCATCCAAATTATGTTTAAATAATTTCCCAAGCTGGCAATGGCTCAATAGTTTGTGTGGACAATAATAGACTCATTTTAAATCCAATCACAAGATTCACTGTTGTTTTATTGTATTGGTGTATTATGATTGTTGATCATTCATAATGATGGATGATTTTTACTTATTTATAAATGCTGGTTGGTGGATTATGATTATGCTTTTAGTTGCTTGAAGGATTTAGCTGATAACTCAGCTGATCTCTGGAAGATTTCATGATTTCATGCTCTCTTTATAACATATGACATTTCATTTATGTATATTGATATTGGTTATTACTTTATTGTTAATTATATTATTTATTTGAGATTAACACTATAAAAAATCTGAGAAATTTGAGAGTTTTAAAGTGAGTAGGATAGAGGTTTGTCTGCGGTCGGTTTTATTTTCTGCTCAAAATCCTGCACAAAACCATTGATTGCTTACAGTATTTGTAATTTTGTTGTGAAAATATGGACACAGAAATATATTACATCGGTGCAAGATCAATGTGGTTTCCAGAGTATATCAAATATTCATAAAACATGTGTTTAATGTTTCATTTTCTGTTACAAATAACATTAATATGTTAGTGAATAATTAAAAAAATGTCATACATGTCAAACAAAAAAAAATAATGTTGTTCATCATTTTTTGTGAATACATGTTATCATATATAGGTGAATCAATGTGCAGTGCAGAGAAAAGATTAAAGGATTGTCAATTGTTATGCAATCATGTAAAAAGTAAAAATAATAATGATTTAATGACTGCTTTAATTTTCTTGGATCATGAAACTGACACATAAATGTAAATTTAAGTTTAGTTTTAAAAATTTTATGTTCTTCATGAAGATAAATTTAATGATTGTTTCAGTTTTTTTTTTTTTATCATGAAATGACATATAAATATGAATTTAAGTTTAATTTTAAAAATGTTAAGATCCTTCATGAAGGTAAAAAAACATAATAAAAGGAAAATTAAAGAGGCAATTTTCACAAATAAAAATAAAATGAATATAATTAACAGACAAATCCTAATTGTATGTCTGTGCATAATCGTTAATTACCATTATTTTTATATTTTATTTTAATATTTATTAATTAACGAACATTTTATTTGTATTACATTTACTTTTATATAATAGATTTTACTGAAACTAAAAAACGATTGATAGCTAAGAAGCGCTGGAAGAAACATAAAAAAGTTATTAAGATTGTATAAAATTTCGTGTTTTCAAGAATTGTTGCAACAACCAGTTGGTTACATTTAGTGTCAAAATGTATGTACAAAATAAAATCAAAAATTTTACATGATGTACTTAGGAATTGTTTTAATATTCATAAATATTTGAAAGCAATTGAATATGTAATAGTTTTAAATGAATGGCGTGCTTGGATTGAATGTAAAATTATCTGTCAATATGGATTTAAATTATTTGAATTTAAATTTCATGATAAATTTGAGAACAAAATTGTTTTTTTTTATTTAATAAGAAACTTTCACAAACTTATGATGACATTATTTTTTTTTTGCTTTATCAGATTAAAAAAATATATTTGAATCATAAATACGTATTGAGTTATGGAGCTAAATGTGTCGGTGGCATTTGGGAAGATTATAATTTGATATGGATTTTTAGTGAATGTCATATTGCTATAATATTATTAAAAAAATTGGTTGTCATTATTTTCAAGTGATTTCACATGAAAATTCACGGAAATGGACCATTACTGAATATAAACAGAACCTTAAAACTGATAATATGATTTGTTTGAAAGATTATAAAGATCTGCAGATGGGTTTAATGACGACAAGTCATTATATTGAGAAAATTAAAGTATAAATGGATAAACATAGTAATGTTCGATTGAAGATATTAACAATATTAAATTTATGAATAAGCCATAAGCAATAATGTCTACTATAAAATATATATTTCATGGGCTAAATGTCCAGGCATTTTTTCAAATAGAAAATTGAGTAAAAAATCCTTTGAGAATTATGATAGATTTTGGTGGTTCATTTATATTTAGACATCTAAATATATAGGTAAAATGTTAGTATTTGGAGAAAAGACTACTGCTTTATCTCTTAATTTTGAAGATAAAAATACAAATTTTGTGATTGATGAATGTGATGTGATTGCTTCATTAGATGTGCAAAAATGTATAGTTTTACTAATAGACTGGATTCCATAAAAATATTTCACAAGTAATCAAAGATAATGGCTTTGTAAATTATGTTGTAAAATTTGTTATTAATTTTTAAACATTTTTTGATGATAATAGTATTCATTCTTTTGAAGATGGATATTATAAAATGTCTAAAAGTCGTCCTATGAGACTTTCTGTAATTCCATAAGTTTGCAATTTTGTTTTGCTACATATGAGAGTAAAGTGTTAAATAACTGTAATTTTAAAGATATTAAAAGTTATGTGGATTAGGTTTTTGGTTCTGGACATCCCAATACTATAAATTTGCTTGTAGATAAGTTAAATAATTTACATGGCTTTGAATGGACTATTGAAAAAGAACAGGACAAAAATATTAAGTATTTGAATTTATATATTACAAGAGATAGTAATATGTTAAGTTATAAAGTAGTAATCAAACCATTGCAAAAAGACGATATATAAATTGTAAATCACAAGTAACAATTATGCATAAGATGGTAGGTTTTAGATTGTTGTTTGTTTGTTTTTTTTTGTTTTGTAATGGATAATTATGTCGTTATGAATATGATAACTTAAAAAAATATGTTAAAATAATTGTTGAAGAAATTGTTTGAAGTTGGTTATAAAAGTAAATAGATTAATAATATTTTATATTAATTTTAAAAAAATGCATAATGATTTAAAGAAGCTGAAGATTAAAATGAATATCCTATATTTCAAATTATCAAGTGAATTTATATATATATATATATATATATATATATATATATATATATATATATATATATATATATATATATATATATATATATATATATATATATATATATATATATATATATATATATATATGAAACAGTATTATTTGTCTATCATCCTGTTTCACCTACAATGTGCCATAGTAGTCTTTGCTAGTTCAAACCCTTCCCATTCCACATATATAACCTTATAATAATTTATTTTGATATGTAATAGCATATATTAATGTGTATATGTGGGGTATGTGTGCAATCTAATAGTAATATTGATGTTTGTATGTGTATAATGTATATGCAGTTATAATTTGAAAATGATTACATTAAAGTAAGTTGTAAACATCGTTGTATGTGTGGGAGCACACCTAAGTATATATGCAAAGGGAAGTGTAATGTGATAGATTTAGTAAACATTACAACTTTTATAAATTATTTCTAAATTGTTATTTTTTAAGTTATTAGGTTTAAAATTTTGTTTGATTAGCATATAAATCTTAAATTCAGGGCTGTATATATAGCAGAATGTTGACAACTTAAATCTCTTTTTAAAAAAGAATCAAAATCATTTATTTCTCAGAAATACCTCTCATTAAATTGTAAACTGAGAACCATGTATTTTTAAAGATTTAAAAATGAAGTTAAAAAGGGCAAAGACAAAATCGTTAACCCGTCATCACTTGTCAATAGCTAAGCAAGATCTTTTGTTTTTATTAAAATGTATGCTAGTTATTAAAACTTAAATTTGAAAATTAAAAGTTGTAAACAACTTTTAATGACTTGTGAGGGGGGGGTGAGAAACAGTTAATAAAAAAACTCCAAAATTTGGACAAGGTTCACCCGTTCACTCTTTTTTTATGATGAAAACCATGGAGTAAGGAGCAACCAGCTGCTGTTTTCCTTTCAGAGTATTGTTCCAGAATGGGGATAAAGTTCAAGACCCATAGCCTGCCAGGAAGACATCAGACAGATCATCCTAGTGGAAAATGTTAGTGCCAAATGCTATGTATGCAATGCCTCAGCTAGAGGAAGATAGGTAAATGTCTTCCAACAGAGCTCTATAAAATTAAAGCTTAAACTATTAAATTAATTCATAATTCTAAAGCTAGTTAAATGTTAACTTTTAACAAGTAATTTATTTAACTTTAAATTTAATAATAATAATCTTTGTAAGAATTTTGCCTGCTTAATTAATATTTATAATTGATAATTTTCTTAATGTAATAACTGTAATCAGTTATTTTTATTATTATACCTATTTTTTATTCTGTAGTCATGCCTATTTTTTATTTTATATATTGTTAATTCATATATTTATGTTATACCTTCATACTGAGCAGATAATAAAAATATTAATAATTTTGGAGAGTAGATTAAAAATTTTGATGCAGCTAATTTATATTGCTTTTTAGCACACTTATAAATCTCCACTCTAAAACCTTACTCTTATATATGTTAGTTATAATACTATGATTTGGGTTATTGTATTATCCAGGTTTGCATATTAAATGTCTATTTAGTTAAGTAAGAGTGAGAATGATATTTTAAAGCATATTATAAATAATTAATTAATTAAATCCCAAATATGCTTTACTTCTCCTTAGTTTATTCTTATAAACTATATGGATAAAACTAGATCACTTATAATTACCCTTTTTTGGCATAAATTAAATATGCTAATTTATGAATGGGCATATAGTAGTTTCACAGATCGAAACCATAGATTTAATACTTGATTAATTTTAATATTTATATTTATAAAGCATTATGAATGTGTCTTTATAAAGCACACAGATACAATGTATGTCTTGCCATATATATTCTTATTAAAATGGGCTTTGGTTTTAAGGGCCACTCCATTATTTCTTGTTTGAACAGCTCAATTTTTAGAACTGGAACATGAGGATCCAGATGGTTATATAAGCTGCCCTGATCACCCAAACTAAATGTTCATATATTTTAAGATAACAAGTTGTACAGTTCATGGGAACCAAGTATGTGGTAGTGAATCCCATAAGTAACTGCATATTCAGGCCACATCTCTTAATTATTTTATAAAGCACCATAGTCTCGGAAGTTATGCTACAGATCACCAGTTTGCCCTGCATAATATTATTCATTCAGCATTGATCTGAACCTAAGATCAGTTTATATAATGCAATCTGAATAAATAGCACATTTATTGCTCATTACATAATATTAGTAGATTAATTATACCTGTTAGTTGTCATTCTTGCAGGATTTGACTATTAGCAAACCTCGTAATGATGGCATATCATAATTAAGGCAATGATTAGACTGTAGGTTATTAAATTGGAATAAACACTTTTAAAGTGCATAAAAGATGAGAACCTGTATTTAAATCCTCCCATCACTATTTTATACATGTGTGTGTAAATCCTGATGCACTTTTTATATTTTGTATTAGTTATCATATATTTTAATAATTAAATATTTAAAATTCATAAATGTTTAGTGTGTTATTTGCAATTCATTACCAAATCTTATACAAATATACTCTCATTTAGTACTAGTTATTAATATATGCATTATCTAGTCAGTCATGGATGTGTATGTTTAATTAAATTATTAATAATTTAGTCATTTATTTCCTGAGTCTCTTGCTCCAGCCTTTGCTACTGCAAGCATGTGAATTGAGAAACTACAAGTGTAGCCTCATATATGTCATTCATAGGATAGTAAGTCATGGAGTGTTGGTGGAGAAACTGAGGTGCAATCTGAGTCATGGTCTCAACCCCTCATCTAGATCAGCCTTGGGGTAATTTGCCAAAAGTCTGGATTTTGTTGTGTGAATGTATAAATCTATGTACATCAAGATGCAGAATAGAGAAAAAATTAAAGGAGCATCAATTGTTATACAAGCATGTAAAAAGCAAACTTAATAATGTAATGACTACTTCACTTTTCTTTGATTATGAAAGCACATGGAAATCTAAATTTAAGTTTGATTTTGAAAATATTAATATTTTCCATGAAGGGATAAGTCATAATAAAAAAAATTAAGGAGGCAATTTTCATAAATATAAATAAAATGAGTATAATTTATACACAAGTCACTAATGTTAAAATTTGGAGTCATGGGATTTGAGTTAATGATGTTTGCTTCTGTTGTGTTTTTCTTTAAATTTAAACAGCTGTTGAAGAGGGTTAAGTAATTAACAAAAAGTACTTCTGCAAATTGCAAGACTGTATATGATAGTTAATCACAGTCATTTGTATAATTTTTATTGTCATTACAATATTTATTAATTAACAGACATGATGGATTTTTTATTATAATAAGTAATAGCTTCAGAGAGATTATATCCATATAAACATAGTTAACTTCTGTTATTTGATATTTCCAAGAAACTGACAATCCCTATGTATAAACATGTTTTCTCATTAGATTATAAGAATTTTGTGGGAGTTTTTGTTGAAGTAAAATAAATTCATTAGATTATTTCTATGAATTGACTTAATCTATTTTAAAGGAATGGGTTTGTATAAAAATATTAATGTATTCTATAATAAAATGCAGGAACAATAACACTATATAATGATTTATCACATTATAAATCATTAGGGTTATAATTACAAAAAGAATGAATATTTGTTTACCTTTATTAATTTAAGTTCTCTGCCTTCATATGTTGATCCAATAGATGTAACTTTAACAATTGTTTTAAACTGAGAAGCCAAATCTTTTATGTAAGAATTGATCTATAAGAAAATAAAAATATATAACTTGATTCCCATTAATCTACATTATGTGTGCATATATATATATACAGAGAGAGAGAAATATTTTCATGGGTTGCATATATAAAAGACATATTTTGTGGGTTCATCCGTATTAAAAAATGTAAATATTGATATACCGACATTTCGACTTGATCACACAAGTCATCCACTGTGTGATAAAAAACATATTGTCATAAAAAACAGATGCTGAAATATTATTATATTTACTATACAATTTTAAATCAAATGAAATAAAAAAATAGATAATAATATTTCAGAATATGTTTTTTATGACCATAATAAGTCATGTATTTATGGTTTTGATTTCAATTTTAATAATGGAAAAATATTGCAAATTGAAAAAAATAATAAAATAAAAATAAAGGAAGCTATGCTAATACACAAATATAAACATGATTTAATTATTAGGCAGGCAGCAAACATTAAGATCATGGAATTGTGGGAAGGTTAGCCTTTCAAAGTTTTACTTGACAAAGATTACTAGGATAATCGATAGCGCTTCTAATTGGAAAAAAAAACATTTTTAGTTATTTAATTACTGTATTTACAAACATTCAATCATATAATTATGTGTATTGCTTTGAAAAAATACAGACATTGAATAATATTAACACTAGTGTATTTTCAATACTAAACTTACTGCAATTAGAAAGGGCATGAACTCAGAATTTCAAGGTCCTGACACCAACCCACCCTATTTTGTAAGAACAGTATACTTTACAACATACATGTGAATACGATGAATAATCTCCAATATATGTATTTTGTGCTGAATGAGCACTCACTAGTTGATCTAGATCACCACCTCCCACACATATATATACAGTCTGTGCTATGTTTATATTAATATAGCAAATCTTCAAAATTAATGTGCAAGCTTCAATCTTCTCAATCCTCCAACTCTTCAGCTCAGCTATTCATATATATGGAATGCTCAAAGTCTTTGTTGAATGTCATACCCATGTTAATTTTAAATCACTCTGACCCTTTCCATATAGGATTTTAATATGTCCATTTAAATTACAGGAGAGGGATGGGCAGAATACAGGATGAAGATATAAGCTGAATATATATATATATATATATATATATAGTTTGTACTAGATTTATAGTAAATAGTAGGGACTTGAACTCAGACTATCAAGTTCCATACACCTATCATATCTTATGTATGTTTAAATTGGCATATTATAAGTTTATATGTGAGGGGTTATGATGACTTAAAGTCAAATTGGGTATGACAATAACAATGATATCAACAAGAACTTTGAGCATTCCATCCTTGGATTTTCAATGATATGGATGATCGAAAAGATGGACGGTGGAGAATATTGAAGGTTATCCTTTAAAGTTTGAAAATTTTATATGTTAATATAAACTGAGCACTAATTATATATATATGAATGTGGGGGTGTGGTATATGGTGATCTAGACCAATTGATGAATGGTGGTTCAGTCCAAAATATGTATATTAAAGATCATTTATCTTTTTCACATGTATGTGGTCAGTATATTTGTTGTATAAGGTAGAGTGTATGGGTATAGAGAGTTTACAATTCTGAGTTTAAATCTTTTCTAATATATATATATATATATTGACAGAATGGGTTCGAACCCGGTCACAAATAAAGTATTTAATTGGTAGTCATATATATATATATATATATATATATGTAAAGATATCTAATATTTAATTTTGTTATTATGTGGTGGTGATTATAAATACATAAACATGGGGGGGAGGGACTCTGTCATTTAAAAAAAATATATATGTGTGTGTGATAAATGCGTATATAAATGAATTAAGTAGTGAAGAGAGAGAAACAAGATTTTTTGTTTCATGTTGAAAAACTAAAGTTTTCCGGCAGAACGAGATTTTATTGTTCTGTCATATTAAAATAGAAACTACGACATGAAATATCACACTTCTACAGATCTGGTTTTTACACCTCGATGATCGGAAGTGAGGTAAAAAAAAAGAAGCTTCTGAAAACAATGGAGGGGGCTATAAAAGCAAGCCACCCACAATGCATAGGATCTTTTTCTGGCAGAGCTACAATAGTAAACAACTCAACGAGTGAATATTTAAAACTATATAATGGTGGTTTCAACAGACACATCGGGGTAAGAAAGGCCACATCAGATTCAAGCCACTGATCCCAACCTACTGCAGCTGCCTCCATAAAACCAGGATACCTCAAATAACACATAATTCCAGCATGGAATCAGATAAATCTCATCAGCCAACGGACATCGAAAAATCTAAGATCGCTACCTTGAATGGCCTAATTACCTGTGGAATGGAACTATATAACAAATAAATAAAAATTGCTTCTGCTACTTCCTAGGAAAGCAGGTAAAGAACTCTTATTATTGATCTTTTAAAAATCTTCTTTATAAAAAGAAATTTTTGTGTTTTTATAATCAGTGAAGGTGACTTGTGAAATAACTTTATAATACTTCTTTAAAGCTTCGTTCCATCACAGACATAAGGAAGCCACGAGTGTTTAAAAGTCACATGATACAAACTTTCATAGTATCAATCTTCGCTACTTAAGATATGTTGTGAGAGAATGATGTATGATTGTGATTTAAAAATGACAGAGTACTAAATATTGTTTTTATAATGTTAAATAAAAAAATGTATCATGAAAGTAGAGTATTGACTCAGTTTGATTATTTATAAAATCTGTTTATTTGGTTTAGGATTGTTTTAGATATTTTTAGGTTTAAAAATAAAAATAAAAGTGAACTCTTTACCCCATTCATAGCTACTCATGGCTGTGACATCACCTGACCATGAGATTGAGCTAGCTGGTGGTCAAAACCTCTCTCACATTCCGTAAATAGTATTCTTGTTGGTAATATATTCACTTCATGTAATACTTATATCTGTATAAGTTTGGTGCTTGGTGTCCTTGGGATGACCATAAATATGCATTGGGGATATGTTACAGTTGCGAGAATAACCATAAGTATAAATAATAATATTTTTAGGTCGAATTAATTAAATATTAATACGCCTCATATATATTCGATACTACATACGTGTCTAGTGAGAGGTGAATACGGGTTTTGTTATAATGACATCCCAACTAAAGGGCTTTTGAAGAGAATTAGTGGGAATGAGGAGAGTTATGAGATATTAGAAATATGTTAACAAACGATATTTGTTTATAGTATTGAGGGAAAAGCATTTATAGGTTTTTAAATAGAGAAATCAAATGTGAATCATGTTAAATAGATTAAAGCGCATTTGTTTTGTATATATATCACTCAATTAGTTTAAATAAATTAAAATACATGCTGTGTTTTCTTTTTAAATCTGTTATCAAAGCGATATTTAGTTGGATCATTACGGGAAAAATGTTTGTATATATAAATAGATGGTTCAAATGCGAATCACTGTAAATAGATCAAAGTACATTTGTTTGGCAGATATATATATCGATTGGATCATTTTAAATAAAGGAAGTGAAGTGGGCCAAGAATAGGTAATCTATGATTATTGTTGGTTGGTGGATAAGGTTTTGAGAGTAAAGGGGCAAACAGCAAGGCAATGCAGGGTGCTGGGATGGGGGAGTGGTCCGAGATGTCCAACCAGACATAGAAAACCCAAAGAAATAAATTAAAATAATATATATAAGGGTGAGAGAGATTGAGAGACGGAAATGAGATGGTTAAAATACAGATATTCAAAGGGAAAACGGGGGAAAAGCCTGGGGAACACTTAAAAAGTTTAAAAAGATACTTTTACAGATATGAGATGGGAGAAAGTGATAAAATAATAGTGGCCCACAGCCATTTGCAGGAGCCCGCCTGGGATTGGTGGGGGTCACTAATGATGAAGCCAAAGACATTTGGAGAGTATGAGAGGGCTATAAACAAAATATTCTGGAGTGAGGAACTTCAGGAATGGATCAATGCCCATATCATTCAGAAAAGGTTTAAGGAGGAAGGGGAAGAGACACATGTCCAGTTCTTCAGACATCAGGTGAAACAACTGAGGGAATTAGAGGCATGTAATTTGTCTGAAAAAAACATTTTAAGGATTGTATGCAGAAATCTGCCAAGTGAAGTAATGATAAGCATAGGGAATACATCAAGGAAAAGTGTAAAGGAGGTTGATAGAGTACTAGGACAATTAGAGATCAGCGAACAGTGGCAGAAGGAAATGAAAAAAGAAAACTGGGACCGGAAGTGGGAAGAGAGGTGCATGGGAAACCTGATATATTCTGATAAGGAATGGTTTCCTAAATATGCAAATGTGGGCTGTCCAAAAATCGAAATAGAGATTGCTGGGAGGCAGGCTGAGGCATTGGTGGATTATGTGATGTCTGAGGAAGTGTTTACACAAATCATCAGCTGTCAGACTAGCATACGGACCCTACCCATTAAACCCATCCAAATTAGAATGGCAAATAATAAAATGGCTAGGGTTGACCCCAAGCAGGTATGGATAGATCTTCATATCAATGGAAAACCATTTCCTCACGTCTTTCTAATTATGAAAAATCTGATACACGACATATTGATAGGAACAGATTTCTTGAAACGGTATCGATGTGCAATAGATTTTAAAACCAATTGGTTCACATGTGAAGGGGAGGCCACAGCACAGTTATGTCAATCAATAGGAGTAATACAGACAGAAGGGAAAGAGAGCAATATTGAAGAGAAAATCCAGGAAATAATCGTGGCAAACAAAGAGTAGAAGAAGGCGTTCAAGCAGATGTTATATCAATATCATCAAGTATTTTCAAAAGTACCAGGCATAATACCGGGTTCTGAACAATGCATCGAACTGAGGCAGGACCAGCCTTTGCAATCATGCTTGTATCCCGTGCCATACCAATATAGGGAGGAGGTAACCAAACAAATAAACCATATGATAGAATGGGGAATAATATCTAAATGTTCATCACCATATTGTAACCCTCTAGTGGTGGTTAAGAAGAAGAGTGGGGCTATTAGATTATGTCTGGATGTGAGACAATTGAACCAAGCAACAATTCCAGACCGTAACATTCCACCTCCGATACACAAGTTATTGGGAAGATTCAAGGGTAAGTGGGTATTCTCAACATTCAACCTGATGGCCAGTTACTGGCAAATCTAGCTCCACCCAGAGGACCAGCAATATACAGCTTTTTGGTATGGAAGATACTCATACCAATTTAACAGAATGCCATTTGGACTCATAAATAGTGGGGCTGGTTTGTTGAGGTGTCTGGACCAAGTGTTGGCGGATGAGATCAAGAAATGCATAATGATGTATATTGATGATGTATTGATAGCCTCATCCAGTATTGAGGAGCATCAAAAAGATGTTGAGATGTTTCTTTGGGAATGTCAAGATAAGGGTATCAAAATCAATTTAAAAAAAGTACTATGATGAAAGATGAAGTCACATTCTTGGATCACTTGGTGGAAGCTCAGGGGATGAAACCCCACCTGGACAAGGTATCGGCCATCAAGGAGTTTCCTAAACCTAAATCTCGAAAGCAGGTACCGTCATTCTTGGGTCTTTGTAACTTCTACAACCGATTCCACGAGCGATTGGCTGAACGGACAGAACCTTTGGTTAGATTATTGAGAAAAGGTACACCATGGAAATGGATTCAAGAACAGGAGAGGGCTCTCAAAGACATAAAGGAGGGATTTACTAGACAAGTTATGCTTTCTTTTTGGGATTTTACCAAACCGTTTATGGTACAAACAGATAGCAATGGATATGGTTTGGGGGCTATACTGTCACAAATACAGATGGGAAATCAAATGGGAGTGTTGTATTTCATCAGCAGATTACTCAAGAGGCCCGAATTAAATTACTCCACTACAGAAAAAGAAGCGCTGGCGATTATCTGGGCATTTCAGAAGTTTCATCCATTTTTGTTGGGGTCAAAAGTCATCATAATGACTGATCGTAAGAGCCTCAAGTTTATAAATCATAGCTACCTCACCAACAGCTGATTAATCCATTGGAGCTTGTTGTTGCAGGAGTATAATTATACCGTTCAATATTGTAAGGGTCCAGAGAATATTGTGGCAGATATTTTGAGCCGGAATCCATCTTGTCACCATCCTGATTATCCAGGTGTGGAGAACCTGTATATTGTCAGTATGGATATAGGAAGGAACAAGAGGGTTGAAGAGGACCTGGCTCATTTGGAAGATTGGCAGCATCAAGATGAACAATTAATGGAGATAATCAAACAAATAGAAAAGGGAACAAATGATGAGAGCTCAACAAAGACAGGAAAGGAAACAAGGTACTGGCTTCACAAGAATATTCTACAGTACTGGACACATGACGATCCAGAGCAGTGGAGACCAGTTATACCTCCTACATTGTGGAAAAAGGTGACAAGTTATGTCCACCAACTATATGGCCATTATGGTGCTTTAAAAACAGAGCATTTGGTTCAAAAATGGTTTTACTGCCCGAACATCCATGCATCAGTTTTGAACATGTTAAGGGATTGTGAAAGTTGTCAGAGAACCAAACCGGAATTATGCAGCTCCCATGCTGTCAATAATACCAAATAGACTGCAAAAAATGATAGCATTAGATTTTTACGGCCCTCTGCCAGCATTCAATAAAAAAAATATCTTCTCATCACGTACGATTATTCTCAAAATATGTGTCAGCATATCCTATTGCGCAGGCGAACATGAAGAATGCCATCAAAATGCTAGAAGACAGACATTTTACAGAGACTGGAAAACCCAAGAGCATATTGTCTGATCATGGTACTCCATTCATGTCCAAGGAATGGCGCAAGTGGATTCAACAACAGGGGATTAGTCATAATTTTACCTCTATCAGGAACCTGCAATCCAACCCTTGCGAACGAGTAATGAGGGAGTTGGGGCATTTTTTCGCATGTATACGGACATAAATCATAAAGGCTGGGTTAAATGGACTCCTCAAGTGGTGAATTTCATAAACTGGAACATAAATGAATCCAGTGGGTTCACTCCATTTCGCCTCCAATTTGGACAGCACATACCATGTCAGATAAAGACGTTTGTGCCAGGGATGGAAGAACCACCGATTGACAAGAAGAGTGACCTCATTAGAGCATATCAGACATTACAGCGGGCAAGCCATCAAAGGGGAAAAAAAGTGAGACATAGGGCAACCATATTTAAAGTAGGGGATAGAGTTATGGTTAAAACCCCTCACGTCAGTGATTTGGGTAAGTCCATGTGCCGCAAATTTTGCAACTTATATGCCGGCCCATACACTAACTGCCATAATCAAAGGGATAATGAGTTTTGGGTGGACACTGGGCATGGAATCAAGGGGTCATATAATGCTCGGTCATTAAAGCCTGCATGGCCCTTTGCAAACAAAAAGAAAATCAAAAAAACAAGATAATACATAAGTGTTGTATAAAAGAAGCCATTCAAAATATGCAATGGTATTTAAAGGCTTTTGGAGGAGGGGGTATTGTGACAGAATGGGTTTGAACCCAGTCACAAATAAAGTATTTAATTGGTAGTCATATATATATATATATATATATATGTAAAGATATATCTAATATTTAATTTTGTTATTACGTGGTGGTGGTGGTTGTTATAAATACATAAACATGGGGGGGGGACTCTGTCATTTTAAAAAATATATATGTGTGTGTGATAAATGCATGTATAAATGAATTAAGTAGTAAAGAGAGAGAAATGACATTTTTTGTTTCATGTTGAAAAACTAAAGTTTTCCGGCAGAACGAGATTTTATTGTTCTGTCATATTAAAATAGAAACTACGACACGAGTTATCACACTTCTACAGATCTGGTTTTTACACCTAGAAGATCGAAAGTGAGGTAAAAAAAAAGAAGCTTCTGGAAACAATGGAAAGGGCTATAAAAGTGAGCCACCCACAATGCATAGGATCTTTTTCCGGCAGAGCTACAATAGTAAACAACTCAACGAGTGAATATTTAAAACTATATAATGGCGGTTTCAACAGACATGTCGGGGTAAGAAAAGCCACATTGGATTCAAGCTCCTGATCGCAACCTACTGCAGCTACCTCCATAAAACCAGGATGCCTTGAATAACACATAATTCTAGTGTGGAATCAGATAAACCTCATCAGCCAATGGACATCGAAAAATCTAAGATCGCTACCTTGAATGGCCTAATTACCTGCAGAACGGAACTATAGAACAAATAAATAAAAATTACTTATGCTACTTCCTGGGAAAGCAGGTAAAGAACTCTTATTATTGATCTTTTAAAAATCTTCTTTATAAAAAGAAATTTTTGTGTTTTTATAATCAGTGAAGGTGACTTGTGAAATAACTTTATAATACTTCTTTAAAGCTTCGTTCCATCATGGACATAAGGAAGCCACGAGTGTTTAAAGGTCACATGATACAAACTTTCATAGTATCGATCTTCACTACTTAAGATATGTTGTGAGAGAATGACGTATGATTGTGATTTAAAAATGACAGAGTACTAAATATTGTTTTTATAATGTTAAATAAAAAATGTATCACGAATGTAGAATATTGACTCAGTTTGATTATTTATAAAATCTGTTTATTTGGTTTAGGATTGTTTTAGATATTTTTAGGTTTAAAAATAAAAATAAAAGTGAACTCTTTACCCCATTCATAGCTACTCGCGGCTGTGACATCACCCGACCATGAGATTGAGCTAGCTGGTGGCCAAAACCTCTCTCACATTCCGTAAATAGTATTCATGTTGGTAATATATCCACTTCGTGTAATACTTATATCCGTATAAGTTTGGCACTTGGTGTCCTTGGGATGACCATAAATATGCGTTGGGGATATGTTACAGTTGCAAGAATAACCATAAGTATAAATAATAATATTTTTAGGTCGAATTAATTAATTAAATATTAATAAGCCCCATACATATTCGATAGTACATACGTGTCTAGTGAGAGGTGAATACGGGTTTTGTTATAATATATATATATATAATTTTTTTTGATTGATGTAATTGTTGAAAAAAAATTAAATAGTGGAAATTTATGTATTTTTTATTTTGCAAAAATCATAGTCAGATGTTAATGATAGTTTATCAATGAAAATTTCCGCAATACTTCTTTTGAATGGAAAAGGTATTTACAGTATATAATTTTCATTAATCACTGTCTGTTAGCATCTTACTGTAATATTTATACGGTAAAAATAATTATTTAAATATGTATATGTAATTTATACAATATCAAAAACAAAAACTTCCAAATTTTCTATTTTATCAGATTCAACCTTACATAAATAGTTATTTTGATGTATAAGTGAATTCAAGCTCATGCATGTGCATTTAAAATATCACATCAACATACACCCCTAAAATAAACTATCATTTTATAATGGATATTGTTTTTCATTTTGTTTTTAAAATTTAATAACAACTTTTATCATAAGTTTTGACCTCTTTAATCCAATTCAATACTGATTTTTTTTTTTTTTAATTTAATTATTTAAACATATTATCAATACCATTCTCTAGCATTTGCAAAACAAAAACGTCTTCAATAAACCACTTATGCAAAAAGTTATTATTTTAATGCTGAATAAGAAAGTATAATCCTATCTGATAATAGTATAAATCAATTTTTTCCACTTTATATAGATTGCTTCTAACATAGTAACAATGACATTTAAAAATCTATGCTAATATGTCGAGGGAAATTTATGTTTGTATATCTTAACATTTCTTTTTAACAATTCTTCAATTTCTTTTATTGTTCAGCTTATGTTTGGTGAAGGAAGAGTGCTAGCCTTTGAATTTTGATGTTGACAGATTATGACCAGCTCTATCTGCTTCGAGTACTCATATTTCTTACGTCAATAAAACTATTTTATGTTTTACGTTTCCAATTAATAGATTCATATAATACGACTTCTTTTAATAAATTCAAAAAATTCGAAAAATATTTTTAGCAGATTTTCCAAAACCTAATTTCAATATTTGCTGTTACTACTTAGTTGTTTTATAATAATATACAATTCTAAAATCAGTCACTACTCTTAAATAATAATAGTGTTCCTTATGCATTTTAATATTTGCATATAACCTTGAAAAAATAGTGCTAGATCATATGTACACAAAAATTGCCTCCTCTCAGATAACTTGTTCAAAAAAAATTTGGCATATTTTTTATTTTTTTATTTTATATAATTATTCAAATTATAAACTTTAAGATTAACATTTATGAAAATATTTCCTGTCCGAGTCAAACTTTGAAATCATTTTATTATTCATAACTTTTATCAAACTTTAATCCAATTGAACTAGGATAAATTTTCCTCTTTCTTTAAATCCATTTCTAGAATTCCAGAAATTTTGTCAATTAAATTTAACGTAAAAATCTTAGTGTTTGTATTAAAATGTTTTAATAAAAAGTAAATTAACAAAAAAAAAGAGAACAAATTTGAATTTTTGATGGTTTAGCATAAATGTGAAACTTTTTTCAATTTATCTTCATTCAATAGGGTTTTATAAATATGTTTGTTTTTAGCTATAAGTCACTATGTGTGAGGATGGTTTAATCCTTAGTTAGGATTATTTATGAAGTAAAAATGCATTTTTAATTTGAAAGGCTTTAAACTCCTGGAATTATACCAATCTTTTATCCCTTTCTTCTTCTGTACTACTAAATATTTGGAGAACACTTAGAAATAATCTGGTAGGTTCCTTCATACAAGGACAATAAATTCTTATATTGATTTAAATTAGGTTTATTCGCTAGTTGGATCTTAGTGTATACCCAATCACATATTTCAAAAGGTGTGCTTATTGGCTGATTTATCCTGTTTGGAATTCTGGCCATTTTCTGAAGTCTTTTCCAAGCCACTTCTCTATCTGAGAAGAAGTGAAGACACTAGCCTCCCATGTTATAATTGCTCTGGAACAAGGCCAATAGATTTTTAAGAAGTCCAATTAATCATATTGATAATCATGGGTAGCACATCATACCATTCTTTATGTTTTGATATTAAGCTGAATTAAAAAATAATGAACTCAATTCCTTCATTACTCTTTCCTAGAAGTTAGATTGTAAGTTTCAACATGTTTAATTTTTTTCTTTCCATGCCCAATGATCCCATTTTCAGTTGATGGAATTCATGGTCACTGAGAATGGCAAATTGTTTACCCACTTGGATAAACAGTTTATTTTTTCTGCTAATACAAAAATAAACCTGGACAAATTTTGAGAGAATATATCATAAATAATTAAAAGGAATTTTTAATGCCTAAAGGGGGTTAGCACTCCACAAAAGTTAATGACAAGCAACTCATTAGGTTTATTTGACAATGTATAATTTTGATGGAGAGTTTGAGTCTGCAAGGAACCTGCTGTGATTAGAGAGTGGATTTAATGGACTTATACACATTCAGCCTAATATCTTCACAATACAAAAATTTTTTTGTAAACAACATAGAATATTGAATAAAAAAACAAAATAATTTATTCTTTCCCACAAAACCCGAAGAATAATAATATTCTAATAATTTCTATGCTCTTTAAGTTTTTAACTGACAGGTAGGCAGTGTGACCTGACAAAATTGCATCAGATCTCTATAAGCATGATCCACTTCTTGAAAATAAAATCACATCAGTATATTATTCTCTATTGATTCATTCATACTCAATACCATAGTTGTTAACTGAACTCTCTCTAAAGATAAATGTTGGGAACTATTTCTCACTGGATTTCAACTTCAAATATCTGATACAATATCATCTATCCCTAGATAATATTCTACATGATAATTAAATTTTTGCAAGAACAAATTCTACCTAACCAAATGATCATCTAGAACCGCATTTCTTAAATTGTGGATTGTGACCGCCAATGAGGTCATAAAGCGAAAAGTTGGGGTCGCAAAAATTTAATTCGGATACATGAATTTTAAGAAATATTACTCACAATTTCTTCATTATCTTTGATTTAATATATTATGTTTTCTGTACAGCACAATTATAAAATCCTAATGATGGCCAAGTTGAGCTGTAAATTATATTTACGTATTGAAAAAATATTTACCAAATGCATCATAAAATTGGTGTTGCATTGCAATTTCAGCATAGAAGTTATTTCAGAATCAAAATGTATGCTACAGTGGCAGAAAAAAGGTTGTTCGCCACTGTGATTATATAATGCATTTTCGGTCAAGTCATTTGTTTCGGTTTCATTTCAACAAATGTCCACATCGCAAAAACAATACAATATTGTATTTTATTGTATTACTCCACTAAGGTTAGTTTTTATTTGAATAAATATTATGAAAGATATTATTTTTATATATAAAAATGTTTATATACTTTTTCTCTCACTTTTTATTCAAAATTTACCATCCTATTAGTTATTATAAAAATTTATATTTTTATTTGAAACTTATTGTCATTTATTTATTAACAAGTAAAAACATATTCCTATTTTTTAAAGTTAAGAGGTAATTTATAATCGATTTATTGATATTTTTTTAAATATAAAAAAAATAAAACATGAGGATATTAAAAAATAGAACCTATCGGAGTAAATATGCTTCATATAATTAAACAAAAAATGCGGCTGCCACTTGGTGTTTCTGCTGACTAATAAGTACTGTTATTTTATTTACATTTTAGGATAAAATAATGTTTACCCATGGATAAATGGATAAACTTGAGTACCAAAGGTAATGATGCAGACGGCAATGCTACAAAGTCTCTTCAAGCAAGATCTCCTATTCAGAAAGAGGCATCTAAGATGTGGAAAAGAAAATATGGTGAGACATTTCTCCAGTTTGGCTTTACTTTCAACAACTGTGATAGTAATGAACAACGTCTTTGTTTAATTTGCAATAATGTTTTGACTATAGAGAGTATGAAACGATCAAAATTAAAACGCATTTTGAATCTAACCATCCTTCATATGTCAATAAACCAAAAGAATATTCCAAACGATTGTTAAAAGTTTCAAATAAAGAAAAATAATATTTTGAGAAATTTATAATTATTAATAAAAAATATTTACTCGCAACATAGGAAGTTTCACATCTGTTTTTTAAAAATAAAAAGTTATATACCATTGGAAAAAATATTTTATTACCTGCTGCTATTAAAATGGCAAAAATACTTCACGGAAGTAAATATGGTGATGAAATTCGGAAAATTCTTTTGTCAAATGACATTGTCACTAATAGAATTTCTGAAATTAGCAATGACTAATTTGAGCAACTTATTACTAGTTTTAAAGAAAACCCGATATTTACCAATCATTTGGAAGAAACAACTGATATTTCAAAAATAGCTTAATTATTAGTATATGTCAGATATATTTATAAACAAAATATTGTGGAAGAATTGATATATATAATAAAGTCGACAATTTTTTTTAAAAAAACTGAAAGTCTAGAATGGAAAAATTGCTTTGAGATATGCACAGATGGTGCAAAAGCAATGACTGATGAAAAATATTCGTTTTGAATCATTTTTTAAAGCTTCTGGTAATAATCATGTCACTTTACACATTGCCTGATCCATCGAGAGGCTCTTGCAGCGAAAAAAATTAGCAACGAAATTGAACGATGTGCTTCGCGAATCTGTCAAAATTATACACTTTATTAAAAGCTTAACAATCCTTTATTTTCAAATCTTTGTAAAAACATGGACTCTAAATACAAAAATTTATTATTACATGCAGAAGTAAAATGGATGTCAAGAGAGCGAAGATCAAGAAGATTATTGTATTTCACAAAACAAAAATCAGATTTTGCTGCTCTTTTTCAAAATGACTTCTGCCTATCAAAGCTGTGCTATTTATCTGATATTTTTGAAAAGCTAAATGATCTTAACTTCTCTCTTCAGGGAAAAAATAGCAATATTTTTAATTTGAATGATAAAATCGAAGGTTTTATTACAAATCAGCATTTGGATAAATAGGATGGAAAATGATTTATTGGAAATGTTTTCGACTATTGACCATTTTATAATTGAAAAAAAAAAATAACTGTAAAACTTTAATTGAAAAAAAAATATTATAGATCACTTAAAAATCCAAGAAACACAGTTTTGCAAATACTTTATATCGAATTTAGATGTCAAAACTTATCATGGATTCAAAGACAATTTTTGATTGACGTTAATGAGATTAATCACCTGCCATATAAAACTCAAAAGAAATTTGCTGAGTTTTTGAATGACTGAAACTTAAAACTTGACTTTCCACAAAAATCCTTGACTAAATTCTAGATCGGAGCTAGGACTGAATTTCCCACAATTTCTGAAATGGCATTAAAGGTTCTCTTGCCATTCAACACCACATACTTATGTAAAACGACCTTTAATATTTAATATACATATTAAATCTAAATATCGTTCAATGATGAAAAATGTTGAAGATGCATTAAATTTAGCAGTATCAAATATTTCACCAAAAAAAATTTATTATGCAGCAAAAACAAGAACATCCGTTTCATTAAAACGTGATTTTCTTTCATTATTTTTTGTTTACTTAAAAGAAATGCTAAAACTACTTACTTTCACATGTATGTTGTTTACCACTGAAATAAATTATTTATGAAAATATTTATTTCTATATCTATTTTTAAATTTAATATCTGGGGTCACTAAAAAATCTCGATGATAAAAATGGGGTTATGTATGAAAAACGTTCAAGAAGCGATGGTCTAGTAGGTAACATTGCTTTATAAACTCCAGACTCTTATGATCACTAATGACAATAATCTTGAACCCAAAAAATAAAGGTTTAGTTTACCAAAGGTTCATGCAATTGCTCAAGTCTACCCCTCAGTCCCTGTCAGGAAGTATAATACTTTGAGAATTTATCAATATTTTCTTGAAACACAACAATTTCCAAGCCCACATTACTCTTGTTAGTCTGTAATAAAATAGTTTGTTAAAATCTGGATAAGCTTAAGTTACTTTTCTAAAAAATATTTATTTAATCAATTCAAAAGCCTTCTTTTGTGGATCTTTCCATTCCCACTTGCTGTCTTTTTGGAGTAAAAGTAATAATGATTCTGTGTTGGTGGAAAAACTTCCATAGAATCTCTAGTAATTGGCAGCACTCATTGCAGATCCTCTCAGAATTACAAATAATATGACTATTAAAACATCATTTTTCAGGCCATATTGAAAGGATTTTAATAGGCACAGATAGGCATACAATTGAGCAGGTGGCTAAATTGTTAAATACATTTGACAGACTCAAACCTGCATATGCTGAAAAAAGGGATTTAAATATCCAAGTAAATTGTTACATAAAAAAGATAATAATCCACATATGAACACTAGCCTATATGGTAAGCAGAAAATTAAGACAATACCATGGTATCAGAACAGAAGAAATGAAGTGTTACCATGGAATATGAAGTAGAGAATATCAACTGATAATATCAGTAGTCTTACCTAAACCCAAATGATTAGAAGATCCATAATTTTATCAAACAATAACTAATGAAATACTCATTAGGAATATGATTTATTGTCACCTGACAGAACAAATAATTAGAGAAACAAGGAGTAGATCACCTCACAACACATATATTTACTATCAGACAACTGATCATGATCCTCAGTTTTCCAAAGCAGAGTGCAGCAATATGTTTGACCAAAAAACAACAAAAAGCAAAATGATGCACAGAAACAGAGGAAAGAAGAAGTTATTTCACAGAAATTGCAGGTAAATATTAAGAAGTATTGTAGCTTTGCCCTCAATGTTGATGGTGGGTGGTGATATTCTTATAGACATAGAAATGCAGTGTCTGTGATTCTTTAATGTTTTATCTCTGCACTGCACCTACCTAAGTTTAAACTTTTTCTGAATAAAACTCCCAGAGGAGCCATGTTTTCTGTCAGCAGAATAAATAAATTGTTTACGAGACACAAAACTGTGTAATGGTGTGGAGCCTATAGTACTCATAAATTAAATGAGAAAGGTTTTTCATATGGCCAAACATCCCTTTGGTCAATTTTTTTCAGCATGCCCTCTGAGTAGTAAGTTGGGTTTGTTCTTAAACTGAGATAGCTTTTATGATGATTATGCTAATTTGCAATCTTATGTTCTGTGATGAGGTTGTCTGTTCATCATAGTGCTCGGGGCAGGCATGCATATATTAGGTAAATGAAAAATATTAAAGTTATAATGTTGATGATTTTATAGTTAATCATGCTTATATATAAGATAGTTAGCTGCTGATCACTTAGAGTGATTTTTCATGCTATTATTTATTAATTAAATATTGATAGTTAATTTTATATTGATTTTGAACTGATTTTCCATCACCCCAGGTTCAATCACAAAACTAGCAGTAACATTGCAAATGTGATCAATTTGTGGGACTTTGTTACTGCATTTTCTTGTGTATTAAATGTGTATTTTGGAGATTATTTTTTACATGTATTTGATTATATACACCTGGGTCATTTTATGCGATAGATAAGTTCCTCAGAAAACACGCACAAACGAAATCGTGCAAAAATAGACGTAACATACATTGAAAAAGGGGGGATGTAGTCTGTGATTTTTCAAAATTCACGTAAAAGCAAAGCACCAACTTAAAATTACTTTAAAATTCGTGCAAAAAAAAATAAGGAAATAAAATATGACTAATAAAAAATTTCAAATTTGAAAAAAATTGATACAAGACAAACTTTTTTTAACTATAATATTTAATTTTACTCAAAATAATATATTTTATGCATAATTTACAGTACAGTAATTTACATTTTTTATACACATTTTAATTATTATAACTATTTGCCAAAAAACATGTTCGTTTGCAAACAACTAGCACCAACTTCACACTCATGTTGTGTCAGTGGTTTTCTGGTGACAACGTAATTAGTAATTAATCTTTAAGACGATGATTTTATTAGTTGTTTATAAAACTAACAACTAAAAATTAAATTCTTATTTTTGTCTTTAATTTTCAATTCCATTTAAAAATCAAATTTCACAATAATTTCGAGTTGCCACGTAAGTAATTTTTAAATTGTTAATTACAATTAAAAATCAGATTTTAATTTTTAATTGTCAAATTTAATTGTGCCCACTGCTATTACTGACCTTTTAAAAATAAACTTGTGAACACTAAATGGTTAATAATTGATTACGTTCTTTTTTAAAAAGCAAAAACAGAATGTGATTTAAAATGCAAAATTAACACACGCAATGTTTGAAAAATTTACATTATAATCTTGTAAAATTTAATGTGTGTATATATAAAATGTGGAAATCATGATTTTAATTTCATTATTGCATAAAATCTTACTATTATAAAGCACTGAAAATATTGAAATTAGTAAGATGAAAGTCGAATTCCAATTATGTGCTATTACTTTCAATATAACGTAAGTGCACAAAATTTATTATTTAAAGTAATAACGCATTATCGGAGTTCGACTTCCGGTGAACACACAAATCGCATAACTTCAAAATCGCGTTAAATAAGTCCACATAAAAAGAGACCCAGGTGTATATATATATATTGAAGTGGTAAAATCTGTGTTGCATATTTTGTTTCATTGCCTGACGACATTAGAAACTTTGAAAGTAGGGTTTGAACCTGTTTCATATATGTAGTTGGTCATCCGAAAATGTTAAACACACATGTATACACACATTACTTCCACCCTGTTTATTATGTTAACCAATTTCATTATTATTAATTGATTCGTTTTTAAAATCTTCAATTCCCTTCATTACAAATAATCTTGTATATGCTTATATGTAATACGGATACAGAAAACAATATAGTTTATAAAGGAATAGATAGGAATTTCTATATATCATTCATTTGTAATATGTAAAGCTAAAGTAATATTAAAGAAAGTTATTGAAAGTAATTATTTCAATTGAAAATGTTACTAGACAAAAGGACGTTCATTAATTAATGTTAAAATGTTCTCATTAACTATATAAACAATTTTCAAAATTAATGAAATAATATCTTCAAAACTATTTCCAATTCAGAAATAAATTTAAATAATGCTTTCTGGAACTTATCTGTTTATGTCTTTTAGTAGTAAAAAATCAAAAAATAACAGCTGAAATCAAACTACAAATGCAAGCATATCCAGTCACCATAAGTAAAGAACTTTCTGGAAGGTTTGGTATTTTCCAAATATTGCCAAATTTCGAGCCTAGGAAGAAAGATTCCATTCACATGCTAAGTGATCCCACAACACTCATCACTT
This sequence comes from Epiperipatus broadwayi, assembly GCA_028023455.1. NCBI lineage: Eukaryota > Metazoa > Onychophora > Udeonychophora > Euonychophora > Peripatidae > Epiperipatus > Epiperipatus broadwayi. Next base: position 1,263,504 of record JAQFVV010000146.1, read on the forward strand.
GTCTTTTCACCTAGCCAGTACAAGAAAATGGCCATTGAGTACAGGGAAAAGTTTGCCTTTCCTGATCTTCAGATCGACCTTGTGTTGCCTTTCTGCCATGCCATTGCCATTTGGAAACTGCCTTGCTTAAACTGGGAAAGACCCTGAAAAGATGTGTGCCATTATTTATTCATATTTTGCATTGTTGACAGTGCTTTCCATGCCTAAATATAATACACATGTAATTTAAATGGCCACCATATTATCTGGAAGCTAATCCTTTTTTGCCACCAATTGAACTATTACTCTTCCTCACTTTATTATAAGATATGATTCTAATCATGATGAAATTTTCTATATGTGTGATGATTGACTATAAACTCAGTTATATTTTTGTTAAGTTTGAACGATTCTCTCTCTGTAAATATCTAAATCCTTCTGTATAAAACACTAGTACATAATTATTAATTTTTAATATATATCACCTTGTAATTTTCACACTCTAATTATATTTCTACTTTATTCGACAGATTTATTTACTTTTATTTTAAATGTATATTTTTAACTGATTTGATATGCTAATTACTCAATGCAGCAAACTTGTATCATTTTAGCCATCATCCAAAGATTATGGGATGCTTAAACACTTAAATGTAAGATTTCTTACTAATGAAAGGTTCGCTCAATTGACTATTTAAAATATGTGTAATGGTGGACTATTAAACTGTCATATTATGAAATTATTTCCTTCTGTCTAATGCTACTGATATTAAATACATTTTTATGTTCTTCTAAATAAATTTTGATCATTTCACTTTAATAATTATTTGATTGCCTATTATGCCATTGAGCATTATAAATTGTTTTATAATATATTCCTCATTCTAGTATACATGGGTTTGTGAAATAGAAGGAATAATATGTCCCCACCTTTGTTTTGACACTCTAATTTGCCAAAGTCATATTGCACCTTTATAAATGGGTTATTATTTTGTCATGGCATTATGCAAAATATTATTATTTCATCAGGGTTTTAATTAATATGTCGGTCTTTTAAGACCTAAACTGTATATGACATTGCTCACAGATGATGGCATTGACAACCTAGTATTTTTGTTTTGTCATTCTTATTCTCAAGAAGAGTCAGGTGTTCTTCATGTAGCTTGTTCCCATTGTTCAAGCTCTGCATGAGATAACATCGGGCAAGTCCAAAATATGGCATCCTTTCCAATTACCTCCAAACCACTCTGTCACAAATACAAGCAGATTCTCATGAATAATGAAGCCTCTCAGTCCAAGAATGGACTTGAATTCTACTTCAACACTATCATTGTATCCAGTACCACAGTCCTCTTAATTATGTGTATGCCCTGTATTATCTATAAGTCATGATGCAGTGTTATTTGTAAACCATTCTCGTTAATTATTTAAATATTTTAGAAATATCATAGTAAAGTTTATTTGAGCTGTCTGCCCTCTCGTTTGGACAGGCCTAAATGCACTCATGGATGACAGCATTATTAAAGCAACTGTTAAGTAAACTAGCAAATGAATGCTAATTCCATCATATAATTAGTAAACTTGATATTAATTAAATTGCTTTCATGAATACATCAAATTGCTTAATTGTTGTATCAAAATGTAAGCCTTCCTTCAGAGCTTATTTTATAACCGATCCCTTATATAATCAGAAACTAATGATCATGTCTATTTGGTTTTTAATAGTGTTAACAGCACTGCTCTGTTAATTATTATTTATAATTCTGATTAGCATATCAAGCCACACTTCCAAAAACATAAATCATTTACTACTTATATCTCTAAACTATCACTTGTGTATGTCCTCATGCCAGTGAATCTATGTATATCTAATGTGTCACAAATCATGCCATCTGCCTACACAGTAATGAATCGTGTGAAATCTGTGCTGCGTTTATTTATGTCAATAACTTATTTATATTCATTGAATTGCTATAAGTGTAAAATTAGTCATGCATTTGGATCTCCTCATTTGAGTATCACTCGTTTAGCATTTTAATAACAAAACATTCAGAAGTTAAACCAATTATTTTAAGTAATATCTATGCTGGGTTTATACTCTGTTCTCTTTGTATTGATGCTATATTATGATTCCTACTTCCCTAATTATGCTAGATGTTTGCAATTTAATTAAATCATCAAGCTTCTCACTTAAAATATATATTTGAGTTAGGTTGATAGTCTTCAATCTAAAATAATTACCCTGTAGCACTTATGTCTCCCCAATGTGTCTATGGGACTGGAATAAATAAAATTCATCTGTTATCATTAGAAGTGTTCTCCTGACCTGTGTATCTGGGACATGAATGGATTTATGGTAGTTTTGATTAGATTTTAAACCTTGTTAGATGAACATACAATTCTGACCTGCACTCCCAACACCGCTCATATACATTACATGAGCGAAATGCCCAGGCACCAGTTCTATTAATGAATAGAACAATATAAATACAAAATTATTACTGAGACTCTATATTTAAGTTTATGTTCAGCTCAGCTCAGTGGGAGGCTATAGGCAGTTCATAAGATATATAATAATAAATTAATAAAAGAAGAAATATTATAAAACATTCAATATAAAATAAATTCCTTTGTTAGTTAATTGTATGATAAAGAATCATAATGTTCATTTGATACAATCTATTAAAATATACTTTAAACTTAATTTCTTCCTTCATCCAAGTATAACATATATCAGTTTTCTATAATTATATTCTTAAACAATTCTATTACTTGGCATATCATAATCTAAACATCTACTTTAATGCCAATCAAGAAATAAATAATAAGATCTCAGGGAATTTAACAAACACAGTTGAATTAATAAACTACATTGCCCATAAGTTATAGTTCTAAAGTATGAGAAAAATATAATAAAACAAATTGACTAAAATATTTTACTGTGTTTCAATAATAAGATAATGACAGAGATAGGGTAGTTTAATCTCATATCATCATCTAACAAATATACTGATTTGGCAACCTTTCTAATACGTTTATCAAGTGGCAAATACTCTTTATAATGTTTGGATTAAGGAATACAATATTGTCAGATATTAGCAAATTTAATATTATAATTCTAAAATAATTTATCAGTTTTATAATAGATTTATGAAATATGGAAATGTGAAAATGAAAATACAAATGTACACAAAAATAACTCACGACACAGTTGTTTAAAATTTAAATAACTAAACAAATCATTTATTACAATAAACAAAATAAATTTGGTCTAACATAATATTTACAAATAAGTCTTTTTGTTTTGCAGACTTTTAAATTATTAAATAAATTTTTAGCATCAGTTTGGGATTATCCCTACCATCTAAACAAATTAATAATAAACTCAAATATCCCGACTTTGAACACATACTTTGCTTATATGTTTCATCTATATGACAATACCCAAATGACATATTATATTATTGGCATATATAGATATTTTCGAAAGGATATTACTGTTGATTGATAAAATAAATCGAATTTACTTATATTTGGCTTTCAGCAAAGTAACTTTCTCTAATTGACTAAATAATCATTTCAATTCCATATACCTTTCATACATAGCAAAATCATGTTTATTCTGATGATTTGATGATTGATTAACTTTTATTTAAATAAATACACTGTATTTTAAAATATTTATTTCCTGTTTTAATCTTAATGTTTTATACTTTTATTAACTGAATGTAGTATATTTCAAAGCATTTATTTCTCATTTTAATTTCAATAATTCTATACTTTATATACGCGATATTATTTATATTACGCGTGTGTGTGTACGTTCAAGCAGCAATAATATAAAACAATTTTTTTAACTCTCCATTCATTAAGAAAACATCATATAATTATTTTATTTCGAACAATGTCGTAATTCATCAATAAATATGACACTAGTACTACATCCAGAATTAATCTAACAATTTATCTTGCCACATTTTAATTAACACAAAGCTATATTTTTATGATTTTATATACTATACGTTATAAAGGGAATCTTCAAGAGGAGCAGGTAACTCTTACCGAACACTTCTACAATAATTCATCTGATTTCAAATATACCTTTGGTGGAGAACATTTTCTCAACACCAAGAACCCAAGAAAAACGTCACATAACTTCCTATATCACTTAATCGTATTTCAACGATAACCCCACTACTTCTAAATACATTATCAGTGGGGATTTTTAATTCCTCGACACCAGGGCCCTAAGAACATCACTTCAAAAAATTATCATTAATCATACGCATATAAAATAAACTAGGCTCTACTCATGGAAAATTATTAACATATATTAAATAAGCAAGATCTTTATCCCTATAGACATTATAAGCAATAATATTTCTTTCTATTCTCATAGCTTCTAAAAATATTGAACCCTATAAATACATGCTGGCGGACAAATACCTACAGATAATACATCAATCTGTTCAACTCAAAAAATACGACAGTGTACGAAATCTATGCATAAAATATTCACAAATTATACCTTATCAAACAAATATTATAATTGTGCAAAACAAAAACACACTCGCGAATAAAAGTATATATAATATTAACCCTAAATTACACATTAAGCAGGTAATATGATAATTAAATATTGCATTAAGATATAACTTTTAATTTTATAAACTTTAGGTTACTTTTTTAAATTTAATGGTTCTAATTATTACAACGAACTTTCCTTTATATCTAACAAACTATTTTTATTATACGTTAGTTGATTCAAAAATAATAATAATAATAATAATAATAATAATAATAATAATAATAATAATAATAATAATAATAATAATAATAATAATAATAATAATAATAATAATAATAATAATAATAATAATAATAATAATAATTCTCACTTTAAGATAATAAAATATGCGAAATAAATGTAAACCTCTCTAATAATACACTAAAGAAAAAATATTTATTTCATCCTAGTAAGGAAAAAAAATAAGACCTATTTGAACACAATCAATTTTTACCGGGCGTACTCCTCCTTTGAATACGCTTCAGGAACGTTCTTGATAGTCAAAATACACAAATTATAAATAAACATAATAATAATAAAACTTCTCTACCTATCATATACATTATATATGAGTTAAGCAATAAAAAAATAAATAAAAACACAAAAGTTATTAATTTTGTAATTTAAATAAAAGTTCATTTGCAAAGCTCCGCTCCCCGGGTTTATAATAAACAATATAGGACACATTCCAAACCGAATTTAAACTAAATGCACTTCTGCAGTATAACTTAAAAATATATATAAGTGTAACTTAAATATGCCCAGCACTTTTCAGTGTTCATAACATATCCATTTGAGACACCAAATCTCACTCAAGCAGATAATTTCTCCTTTATAATACTGAAAATATGATAAATTCTCCATTCTATTTCTGGATCAAGCACGCCATTATCTTTAGTATTTTCTGAATAGCATTTAACACTTTAAATTGTCCTTAGTAATTCCATAATCAGTAATGCTTTGTTTTACTTTCCATCCTTATTAAAGAGAACCAAAAATTACCAGCAATTTTGTCCTTCAAATTCAATTTAAACAGAATTAATTTACATTTTATTTTCTTAATTTATAAATACATATTAGCTCCAGATATATCCAATAAATGAATACTGTTATCTAATTACAAAGAATTTAAACATGGTATGCTCTATCAAGATAGACATATCCTTAAGTCTATGTATAATCTTAGTAAAAACACAGCACGAAAAATAGTGAGAATAAAAATATATTCTATAAATAGTTCTGCATGCATTTTCCATATATCAAAAAAAAAAACATGTTGCTTAATGATAAAGCAATAATAGTTATGTAAACCATTCTTATTTAAAATAGCAATTAAATGAAATAATGTAGACTGCACGTTATTAACACACATTTTGAAAGAGTAATAGTTACGAAGAGATTAGTTTAAAATGTTTAAATTGAAGAGAGAATAAGTGATCTGAGTACCTCTTTAAAATTTAGGGCTGCATTTTGAAATTAACTTCTTCCATAATATATTTCTTAAAATTTGACTTCAGTGATTGTCTTTTTAGTTTTACAAAAAAAATATAAACCACTGTTTTTTGGCTTCAATTCCTTGCAGAGCCAATTATTACACTCTGGAGATCTTTGTAAAAAACTCCCTCTTTAGCAAAAGTTCATTTGCCTTTTTATGTCACTCCCACACATCTTGCTAACTCTGCTAATTACATATGCAAAAAAAAAATCTTTACAAAAAATAAATGATTTTGATTTTTAGAATTAAATGACAAAAAAAAATAATAATAAAATAAATAGCTTTTACAAACCTGAAAGAAAATGAATATTAATTAACTATCAAATAAAAATGATTAATAATTTATTTAATTTGTAAAATAATTTATTGATTCAACTATCTATTAATCATTGGAAAGAAATATATATTTGTTAATAATTTAAGATAACTACTGTAGTTTAAATGTTTTTATTATGAATGTACTATTGTTTGCTATTATTTAAAATGAAAATGAAATGAAACCTAAGGCAGAATCATACAGGCATACACATACATGCACTACATAAATATTGAACTGTCTTAACTAAATATAATTGAAGCTGTTATTAACTGTTGAAAAAAGGATAAGAATTAATGAATAAAGCATTTTACAAACCATTCAACTAAATATTATACTAACACAGGATAACTTTGCATTTTTCCAACAAGATGCATCAATTCCATTAACAAACAAACTCTTCTTTCTTACATTATATACCTCATTAACCACAATAATACTAATGAATACCTATCATGTGGTCAATAAACTGTATAAACAACCCATATTTAAGCTTTAAACAATGTTATTCAAAATTTTTAAAATTCTAAGGCTATTTCATTTTTTATAATACAATATAGCTATTTAATTAAGATACAAGGTATCTTAAACTCTTGTGCCAATTCAGATGGTCACATTCCCCCATCCTTACAAAAGGGAAAAAAAGTGAATCAAGTAACACCATTAGCTTATGTTAATCACTATTAAGCAACATAAATAAAACTAATTTGAATTTTTTATCTTCTCACATTTATTAATTATCTGGTACTCTAACTGGATATGGTATTAATCTGCGAGCATTATAAGTATCTTCTAAATCTTGTGTTTACATTTTTGATTTCTTTTCTTCTAACAAAGCTTTCTACATGAGAATTCACTCTTATTGTCTGGGATTCACTTTTAACCTTTTGGCTATTCCTTTCTTTATTTTTAACTTTCTTAAGAGTATTTTCATAAACTAACTTTTCTTTTACTCTTTTGAATTTGAACTTGGCCTTTCTAAAGCTTTCTTCCAGATCACTAATTTCCTTCTTTTTAAGACAGTCTATACAAAATATATGTGTCTTCTTAAACTTGCATTTAATTTTTAGCTTATCCATCTCTTTAACATGATTACAATATTCCATTATTTGTTCTATAATAGGTATTATATGTTTACTGCCTGTGTATAACACCTTTCTACAAGCATTCCTCTTTATATTATGATCTACATTATTAAGATCACACTCAGTAACTATACCTTCATTTTTATCTTTAAATTTATTGCTGGTAATATCAGTAACCCTTGCTAACTTGCTTCTCAAAATTTCTGGATATTTCCTGCCTAAAGAAAACACTCCTAACTCTACTAATCTAAAAATCTCATTATTTTCATCACAATTTTTCTTGAAATCATTAAACACATTCATAACTTCCTTCTTGTCCACTTCTAGTTCTTGACCAACTAACTATCTCTCCAATCTTTTGATATGCTTTTAGCTCATGACCATATAAACTGTAATTTCTATGAATTAACTCAGCAATCAGTCGACCTTTATCCTTAATTGTCAATACTAGGTTATTATCATTTAACCTACTCTTATGTAGTTGACCTTTAATACACAATTCTGTAATTTCTAGTTTGGGTATTTGGCTACTAATATTTTCATTAACTTCTTTCATTTCTATACTTTGACTTTTACTATCTTGCACTTCTAACTTCACTTCTGATACTTCTAACTTTGTTTCTACTTGACTAGGAACATCTAATTCCCTTTCTCTTATAAAATTTTGAGGCTTCAAACCCATAACTAAATGTCTTTGGGATACCTATCACTCTTCCTTAATTTTCTCTGCTATTTCTTTTTTATGCAATCCTAGTTCTCAGTTACACTCCCGAATTTCTAATACTGCTCCCTTCATTTCTTTTATATGTCTTTGACAATCTCCCTTCATTGCCCTTATCTGTTTCAATGTGGCTTGGAAATCTGATTCTGCTGCTACACAATTCTGTCCTCTATTCTCTACTTCTTTATTCTCAGACAGTCTATCCTGTTCCATTTCATCTACTTTGATACTACTCATTTCAATATCCGGATCAGCCATGTCAGCAATTTCTTTTTGATCTTCCACTTCTTTACCAACTGATATATTACATTGACTAACTAATTGAATAACTACCTGAGGGTTCTCACTAACAGAATCAACAAATGTCTTATCTTTCTTTTTTATTTGATTTAATTCAGATTCTGGTTGAACATCATTTGATAATTTCTCTGGCATCATTTTTAGAATTTTTGATTCTACCTCTAATTTTGTTTCTGATACTTCTACTTCTATTTGTTGGACATCCGTTCTGAACATTCCTTTTATTTCTAACATCATCTCTCTAAATTGTTTATCTGAATGTTCTTTTATCTCTAACATTCATTTATCTGAATGTTCATTCATTGCATCAAGCAATTTGAAGTAATCAAATGCTTCTCCCAATGGGACATTTTCTGCCCTACGGTCTTCTTTATCCGTGAAGTTTATTGTTTCATTTCCTGAATCTATATGAGGAGACAATACAATCACCTCTGGAGATAATATTTCTTGGGACCTGCCCAAATCTTCATCAATATTAAACTCTTCCATTGTACTTTATATTTTTACTTATTAATATTTGCAGACAAAGAAAAGGTACATCAGCTTCACTCCCCTCCCCAATCAAACAATCCAAACTTCCCATCATCACTTATAAGTACATAAAATTACTCTAGTATGTTTATTTGTGTTATTTCATGTAACATTCGGTTTCCACATTTGATAGCAAAATTATGGCACTGTATACTCTGACAATATTGATCCAAACATTATGGAATTAGCTGGATAAAATCTCTATATCCACATACATTTCTAATGTGCATTAAATTGATTTCTATATAATAATGAAGACAACACAATGTTAATAAGCATGATTATTAAGTTAAGTTTTCTGCACCATTCAAGACTATAATTAATATTTACAATAATATACAACTTCCATTCATCAAATTTGGTATGTTGGTTGTATACCATATAATCCTATCAGACCTACATCACTATAGTTATCAAGCCCACAAATCGACAACTTGTCTTATCTGTGTCATAATATATCCATACATCAAACATTGGGAATCCAGAAACCAACTTCATATCTAATCATTGTGACTTGAAACATCAAATATTAACAACTAGCACTATAATTATCCACCACTAAACAACCATGTAGCTACATTAGTGCACCTGAAAACCTACTATAGTAATCATCATTGGGCTTAATACACGGGACAACAACAGAAACTAGTTTTATAATTAATCATCTACTAACCAATCAAGCTACTATGTTGCGCCAGAAAACCTCACCAGGATCATCATCATCAATCGATCATGCCAAGTTATCCAATCATCAACCAATCAGTGTCAATCGATGTCCAAAATTAGCACACCTAAAAACGTTAACTAATCTGAAAATATACTAAACTACTCAATACCAAGACATATAAGTACTACAATCCAACCTAGACTATGTGTAACTCCATTACGCATTGTACATCCACATAGGTCACCAGAAAATCTAGTCCAATCATCATCATTGCACAATTGATTGAGCTACCACTTTCATACAACAAAATTTGTATTGCAAATTATCTACTGAAATGTCAAATATATCTCAAACTACCACATGATAAGCATACAGAAAACATACTTCTCATCATCAACAGTCAATCATCACCCCAAAGCTATGTCAACGCCACACGAAACTATATTTAGGCCACTGAAGCTATATCTAGGCTATGTCTGGGTCATGATGGTGAACAGAAAACACAGTATATAATCATCACTACTATGACTAAATGTGTGGCCATCAATCCCAAAATGTCCACCAGGCCACAATGCATCTACTGATGCCACAATATATCTACGAGGCCACCACGCTGTATCTAGGCCCCACGATGGGCCAGCCAGAAAATGTTGCCAAGATCATTATCATCATCGATCAATCGATTGTAGCCCCACGATAGGCATACAGAAAATGTACCCTATAACCTACACTCCCAACACCACTCATAAACATTATATGAGTGAAATGCCCAGGCACCAGTTCTATTAATGAATAGAACAATATAATAAAATATATAATACAAAATTATTACTGAGACTATATTTAAGTTTATGATCAGCTCAGTTCAGTGGGAGGCTATAGGCAGTTCATAAGATATATAATAATAAATTAATAAAAGAAGAAATATTATAAAACATTCAATATAATGTAAATTCCTTTGTTAGTTAATTGTATGATAAAGAGTCATAATGTTCATTTGATACAGTCTATTAAAATATACTTTAAACTTAATTTTCTTCCTTCATCCAAGTATAACATATATCAGTTTGCTATAATTATGTTCTCAAACAATTCTATTACTTGGCATATCATAATCTAAACATCTACTTTAATGCCAATCAAGAAATAAATAATAAGATCTCAGGGAATTTAACAAACACAGTTGAATTAATAAACTACATTGCCCATAAGTTATAATTCTAAAGTATGAGAAAAATATAATAAAACAAATTGACTAAAATATTTTACTGTGTTTCAATAATAAGATAATGACAGAGATAGGGTATTTAAATCTCATATCATCATCTAACAAATATACTGACTTGGCAACCTTTCTAATACGTTTATCAAGTGGCAAATACTCTTTATAATGTTTGGATTAAGGAATACAATATTGTCAGACACTAGCAAATTTAATATTATAATTCTAAAATAATATATCAGTTTTATAATAGATTTATGAAATATGGAAATGTGGAAATGAAAATATGAATGTACACAAAAATAACTCACGACACAGTTGTTTAAAATTTAAATAACGAAACAAATCATTTATTACAATAGACAAAATAAATTTGGTCTAACATAATATTTATAAATAAGTCTTTTTGTTTTGCAGACTTTTAAATTATTAAATAAATTTTTAGCATCAGTTTGGGATTATCCCTACCATCTAAACAAATTAATAATAAACTCAAATATCCCGACTTTGAACACATACTTTGCTTATATGTTTCATCTATATGACAATACACAAATGACATATTATATTATTGGCACAAAAAAAATATATAGATACTTTCGAGAGGACATTACTGTTGATTGATAAAATAAATCGAATTACTTCTATTTGGCTTTCAGCAAAGTAACTTTCTCTAATTGACTAAATAATCATTTCAATTCCGTATACCTTTCATAAATAGCAAAATCATGTTATTCTGATGATTTGATGATTGATTAACTTTTATTTAAATAAATATACTGTATTTTAAAATATTTATTTCCTGTTTTAATCTTAATGTTTTATACTTTTATTAACTGAATGTAGTATATTTCAAAGCATTTATTTCTCATTTTAATTTCAATAATTCTATACTTTATATACGCGATATTATTTATATTACGCGTGTGTGTGTACGTTCAAGCAGCAATAATATAAAACAATTTTTTTAACTCTCCATTCATTAAGAAAACATCATATAATTATTTTATTTCGAACAATGTCGTAATTCATCAATAAATATGACACTAGTACTACATCCAGAATTAATCTAACAATTTATCTTGCCACATTTTAATTAACACAAAGCTATATTTTTATGATTTTTATATACTGTACGTTATAAAGGGAATCTTCATGAGGAGCAGGTAACTCTTACCGAACACTTCTACAATAATTCATCTGATTTCAAATATACCTTTGGGGGAGAACATTTCCTCAACACCAAGAATCCAAGAAAAATGTCACAACTTCATATATCACTTAATCATATTTCAACAATAACTCCACTACTTCTAAATACATTATTGGTGGGGATTTTTAATTCCTCGACGCCAGGGCCCTAAGAACATCACTTCAATAAATTATCATTAATCATATGCATATAAAATAAACTAGGCTCTACTCATGGAAAATTATTAACATATATTAAATAAGCAAGATCTTTATCCCTATAGACATTAGACGCAATAAGATTTCTTTCTATTCTCATAGCTTCTAAAAATATTGAACCTTATAAATACATGCTGGCAGACAAATACCTACAGATAATACATCAATCTGTTCAACTCAGAAAATAGGACAGTGTACGAAATCTATGCATAAAATATTCACAAATTATACTTTATCAAACCAATATTATAATTGTGCAAAACAAACACACACTTGCGAATAAAAGTATATATAATATTAACCCTAAATTACACATTAAGCAGCTAATATAATAATTAAATATTGCATTAAGATATAACTTTTAATTTTATAAACTTTAGGCTACTTTTTTAAATTTAATGGTTCTAATTATTACGAACGAACTTTCCTTTATATCTAACAAACTATTTTTATTATACTTTCGTTGATTCAAAAATAATAATAATAATAATAATAATAATAATAATAATAATAATAATAATAATAATAATAATAATAATAATAATAATAATAATAATAATAATAATAATAATAATAATAATAATAATAATAATAATAATAATAATAATAATAATAATAATAATAATAATAATAATTCTCACTTTAAGGTAATAAAATATGCAAAATAAATGTAAACCTCTCTAATAATATATTAAAGAAAAAATATTTCTTTCATCCTTGTAAGGAAAAAAAAAAGACCTATTTGAACACAATCAATTAATACTGGCGTACTCTTCCTTTGAATATGCTTCAGGAACGTTCTTGATAGTCAAAATACACAAATTATAAATAAACATAATAATAATAAAGCTTCTCTTTCTATCATATACATTATATATGAGTTAAGCAATAAAAAAAAAATAAAAACACAAAAGTTATTAATTTTGTAATTTAAATAAAAGTTCATTTGCAAAGCTCCGCTCTGGGTTTATAATAAACAATATAGGACACATTCCAAACCGAATTTAAACTAAATGCACTTCTGCAGTATAATTTAAAAAATATATATAAGCATAACTTAAGTATGCCCAGCACTTTTCAGTGTTCATAACATATCCATTTGAGACACCAAATCACATGCAAGCAGATAATTTCTCCTTTATAATACTGAAAACATAATAAATTATCCGTTCTAGTTCTGGATCAAACATGCCATTATCTTTAGTATTTTCTGAATAGCATTTAACACTTTAAATTGTCCTTAGAAATTCCATAATCAGTAATGCTTTGTTTTACTTTCCGTCCTTATTAAAGAGAACCAAAAATTACCAGCAATTTTGTCCTTCAAATTCAATTTAAACAGAAGTAATTTGCATTTTAGTTTCTTAATTTATAAATATGTATTAGCTCCAGATATATCCAATAAATGAATACTGTTATCTAATTACGAAGAATTTAAACATGGTATGCTCTATCAAGATAGACATATCCTTAAGTCTATGTATAATCTTAGCAAAAACAAAACACGAAAAATAGTGAGAATAAAAATATATTCTATAAATAGTTCTGCATGCATTTTCCATATATCAAAAAAAAACATGCTGCTTAATGATAAAGCAATAATAGTTATGTAAACCATTCTTATTTAAAATAGCAATTAAATGAAATAATGTAGACTGCACGTTATTAACACACATTTTGAAAGAGTAATAGTTACGAAGAGATTAGTTTAAAATGTTTAAATTGAAGAGAGAATAAGTGATCTGAGTACCTCTTTAAAATTTAAGGCTGCATTTTAAAATTAACTCCTTCCATAATATATTTCTTAAAATTTGACTTCAGCAATTGGCTTTTTAGTTTTACAAAAAAAAAATATAAACCACTGTTTTTTGGCTTCAATTCCTTGCAGAGCCAATTATTACACTCTGGAGATCTTTGTAAAAAACTCCCTCTTTAGCAAAAGTTCATTTGCCTTTTTATGTCACTCCCACACATCTTGCTAACTCTGCTAATTACATATGCAAAAAAAAAATCTTTACAAAAAAGAAATGATTTTGATTTTTAGAATTAAATGACAAAAAAAAATAATAATAAAATAAATAGCTTTTACAAACCTGAAAGAAAATGAATATTAATTAACTATCAAATAAAAATGATTAATAATTTATTTAATTTGTAAAATAATTTATTGATTCAACTATCTATTAATCATTGGAAAGAAATATATATTTGTTAATAATTTAAGATAACTACTGTAGTTTAAATGTTTTTATTATGAATGTACTATTGTTTGCTATTATTTAAAATGAAAATGAAATGAAACCTAAGGCAGAATCATACAACTGTCTTAACTAAATATAATTGAAGCTGTTATTAATTGTTGACAAAAGGATAAGAATTAATGAATAAAGCATTTTACAAACCATTCAACTAAATATTATACTAGCACAGGATAACTTTGCATTTTTCCAACAAGATGCATCAATTCCAATAACAAACAACCCCTCTTTCTTACATTATATACCTCATTAACCACAATAATACTAATGAATACCTATCAAGTGGTCAATAAACTGCATAAACAACCCCATAGTTAAGCTTTAAACAATCTTATTCAAAATTTTTTAAATTGTAAGGCTATTTCATTTTTTTTATAATACAATATAGCTATTTAATTAAGATACAAGGTATCTTAAACCCTTGTGCCCATTCAGGTGGTCACAATATATATATATATATATATATATATATATATATATATATATATATATATATATATATATATATATATATATATATATATATATATTAGTGAAAACTAATTTCTAAGATATTTATAAGAACTATGCTTATGCAGTAACATTGTTTCATGGATAATAATTTGCTCTTTTTGGACAAGCCAGATGTAATTAAAACAATTCTCATAATGAATAAAATTTATAAATATTAGTATAAAATAATATACTGCTTATAATACAAAACAACTAATTTCATGAATGCAACTAACTATCAGTAAATGCCCTCAGATTAGAAAATGCTCAAATATAATTCTTAACCAAGTATTTTTATAGTATTTTATATCTATATGTACAATGGATTCATAAATTTATAGATAAGGTAAATGAATCCATATGCAAGTTGTTAATTGACAAAGAAAATAAAATGTATTAAATGTTTTATTGGATAGTAAAATATCATCTGGAATATACTATAGGATAAGATAAAATAGTTATATAATTCTTCATGTAGTAGTAAAGTCAAAACACCCATATTAATTA
This sequence comes from Epiperipatus broadwayi, assembly GCA_028023455.1. Taxonomy (NCBI): domain Eukaryota; kingdom Metazoa; phylum Onychophora; class Udeonychophora; order Euonychophora; family Peripatidae; genus Epiperipatus; species Epiperipatus broadwayi. The sequence goes on from JAQFVV010000146.1 coordinate 1,279,054, forward strand.
TAAAAACATAAATTTATTAAAATAAACATTAATGTATATATGGTGATTAGAACAAATAATAATTTATAACAGGAATTACCATCATATGTTGTGCATTTATAATTCATTTACAACTTACCCTTGCTATAATATAATTAAATATGAGGTAAATTTTATAATTAAAATTTTCAATTCAAGTAGTTTGAAATAGTTAACTAAATTCCTTTCATCCAAATAAAAAATAAAATATACATATGAAATTTAGTATTGTTATAAAAATATATAATAATCAAGTAGTATTTTTTATAAAGTTATTTATAATTTTAAATTTAAATATACAAAATTATTTGTTTTAATTGATCTCTTACTTTTTACATGGTTATTATTATTATTTTAATTATCTAACATATAGAATGGTAAACTGAACCGCATTGTAATTAACACTTAATTTTAAAAGATAGATTTTATAAGCATTTATAAATATTACCATTATAATTTCAACTGTTGTTAATAAGTAAGATTTTTTCTAAGCATCTGTTATTATTAATACATATAAAAATTCACTTTAACTATCTCATCTTGGACCATTTCTTTTGGAATCTTCATGGGGATTTTAATCCTTATATAACAGACATTTGCTTTCCTTCATCAATACTACTGTCCAACTAGATTTTACTGTTTTAGACTCATTGCATTCAGTATAGCCTTTTATTGTTAATCATTCTATTTTAAATCCTAGACACCAAATAAAAAGAATTCCATGCCCTTTTCTTTTCTCAGTTCTCTTCTGAAAATCCATTTTGTTTACTGCTAATTCAAAACTTATTTATAAGGTAAGGTTAAAAATACAAAACGTTTTAAGGAAAATCAAGTATGTTTTTTTTTTTTTTGCTTCTGAAAATCGTTACTGTCTTTATAGTAAAATAAACAACTCTGTCTAGATTTTTTAATCACTGGTGTTTTTGAACATGTGATTTCTTTCTTCCAATTTCCATAAAGCATTATTGTCATGCAGAATAATTTAAACAAAAAATATTATTTTTAATTTTAATAAATAAATAACTCAAGTATCATACATTTATTTAAAACAAATGTACTTTTGTAAACATTTGATCTTGAATTGTTCACTTTATACCACTATATATATATATCAAAGCAGACAATATCTAATCACTACTAAACAATAGTAAGAATCTCAAACTGTTCATTCCCAAGACATCCTTCTTTTCTGAAAAAGACATTAAAGATTGAAGATTGGCACTTAACTGAAAGAGATTGAAACTATTTATTCAAATAAGTTTATATAGTGTGTGTGTGTGTGTGAGAGAGAGAGAGAGAGAGAAAGGGAACATCTTTATAGACAAATTAATAAATATATATCATTATTTTATCTTATTAATATTTAATATTAAATTTATTTATAAATAAAAATAATTACAAAATGAAAAAAAAAGAAAATTGACATACTGCAGAAATATTATGGAATTTATCAAAAAACGTAGGTTCCTGTCGAGCTTTTTTACCACTTGATGAAATTTGATTTTGTATTAATCTATAAATACATAAATATAATAAATGTTTTAAAAGTGATAATAAATATAATAATACGTATTAATTAATAATTTATAAAGTGTATACTCATTAAGAATATATATTAAGATTATAATCTTAAGACTATGTGCCTAAAATTTGACAGTAGGAACCTCCAGAAGTCTATACCCAAGATTAACAACTTTAAAAGACAAGAGTGGCCAATCTTATTTTTAACCTAATTCCTAATTATATAGATGAATTTAAAGCATTTTTATTTGAAGGCATGAAGCTATTAACTGCTTCACTGATTAAGTCCACAATTTCTATATAAACGAACACATGATAACTTTACACTGACTCATTGTAAATCAAAAGATATTGCTTATATTAGTTTGTATAGAAATTGTGGACTTCATCAGTGAAATAGTTAATACATTCAGTTCTCAAATGAAAATGCTTTAGATTCACCTATATAATTAGAAATTAGATCGAAGATAAGAGTGACCGCTCTTGTTTTAAAGTCATTAATCTTGTGTTTAGATTTGTAGTGATCCCTACTGTTGCATTTTAGGCACATAGTCTTAATGTTATAGCCTTAATACATATTAATAATAAGTATTATTATTAATTATTATAAAACACAGCAGTACTTTCAAGTATTTGTATAAACATTTTCATCAAGTAATATTTATTCTCATTATTAAGTCTTATTGTTTTATTATTATTAAAAATAATTAATCTATAACCGATCTTTAAATTTGATTAAGCTATATGTAATAAAACATTTTTTGTTCATAAATAATTCTGAAATATGATGTATATGTGATAATGTGACAAACTTACATTTCAACATTATCAATTGTTACACTAAAACGTATATTATTTTTTGATAATAGACTTTTAAAAGAATTGAATTCATGTGGAGGTACCATTACATCCACTGGATCATTAATCGCATTAACTTCAGTCCAAAAATCAATCTAAAGTAAGAATAAATAAATAAAAACATTTTATTAATTTTATAAATGATTTTGTTCAGTTTAATTTTTTTATAAATAATGTTTTGGACTTATTTAGAAAACTAAAAAAAATATTATAATTACTATTATTTTGCAAATTAGCACTTGACTTTTTACTTGCATTTTCATATATATATATATATATATATATAACTTTTTACTTGCATTTTCATATATATATATATATTGCTTATAACTGTTCTTTCATATACACTTCAATGCAAACAAATTTTCTTAAAAACTTCTTTATTTTCCTTACACTTTTTTTTAATTAAAGCAGAGAAGCATAGAGCTCTGATGAAGACTGCTGGGCAGTCAAAACTGTAAGGAAAATAAAGAAGTTTTTAAGAAAATTTGTTTGGATTGAAGTGTATATGAAAGACCTGTTATAAGCAATATATATATATATATATGAAGATATGCAAAGAACATGAAAGAGAAGAATAAGATAATATACTTCTGAAATTACTAGTTATATGTAGAGCTGTAATTCTGTCAAATACAATAATTCAGTTGACTGAATTTGATAACTTACCCATTATATTGCCAACTCATTTAAATAAATCGGTGAAGCTAAATCCGCAATTGGTAATGTTAAAATTGGAAAAATTGCTCATGCTGATAGGATTTTTTGACATATTAGCATTAAGATTGAACACGTACATACAACTAAAAAGTGTTATTTATCATGTATCATCAATTAAATAGCTATGATTATGGTATTTAAATATTTCATTGAAAGCACTCAGCTATAAAGGATTTTTTTTAATTTAAGGAAAGCTTCACTGGTTGATATGTAATTAACATATTTATTTTTATTATTTAAAACATTTAGAAATAAAGAAACAATTTGTGCTATTTCATTTTAATCTTAAGAATTTTTTTTTTTCAAGAAGTTAGACAGAAATATATATTTATTAATAATATACAAGTGGTATCTTTTGAACTAAAACTTTATCAACATTTGAGCTTACACACTGCTGTATTCACCAATATTGATAAATTACAGCCATAAAAGAAAAATGTGTTATATATTTTAATTTAAAACTTTGTAACATTTAGAAATAATAATAAGATATCATACAATACATAATTAATTGCTAAAGCCTTCTACAGATAAAGATTTAGAATCATACTAACATAAAGAAACTGTCATTAAGGGATATTTTATCTTTATGCTTAAACACTTTTTTTAAATATTAATTTATTACTTTTTATCTGAAAATGTTACATGAGTAATAAAGTGGAATAAAGTACGGGAAAAATATCCAATTTTGATTAACTCCCAGGTAGAATGAAATAGATATTTTAGATCTATAATATTGTCTTTTTTCTTTAATTTTTTCTATGTTATTAAAAAAGAAAGTTTGTGGATTGTCTAAAGCTTGATTGAAGCTAATTTTAAATCTTAATGACCAAAAAAAAAAAAAAATTGTATATATGTTGCTATCAAGAATTAAAGGAAATTTGAGTTAAATTGTTGAGTTAAGACAAATGATTAAAATTTCTTAATATATAATTACTTAAGTTTATTATCAAATATTAATGTGTGTATTATTTCTTTTGTTTACGAGTATTTTTTTAGCTGGCATTTTCCTTTTTATACTTAAATCATTATTAATAAGATTTTCATCTATATAATACATTTTGTATTGGACTGGATTCTTGTAGTGTATAATTATTAATATTAATATCATTGCTTGAAGTTATTGACAGTTTTTTTTTTCATTTTTTTAATCTTTTTATTTTGTCTGTGCACAATTTGATTTTCAAAAGTGTCTTGTGTGTCTATTTCTATTTTGTAATGATTATTGCTATTAATGGAATTGTGGGATTCTTGATGATTTGTATTTAGTGGATTTTCTATTCTATTGACTACATTTTTAAAGTACTCTTTTAATGCATCACTTGAAGGATTATTAACTTCTGGAGTGATAACTTTGTATTCTTCTTCATTAATTTGTTGAATTTGATTTTTTGTTGGGTATATTCTGTATAGATTTTATTGTTAAAAGTGATTCACAAATGTGTTTTTTGTATTTTTTTAAGTTGCATTTAGGACATATTCTGTCTGGATAGTCTTTAATGAGATGCGATCTTTTTTTTTTTTTTGCAATAAAAACATTGAGGTGGTATGCCTTTGAACGATATAATCAGTGACGATAATTCTGTTACTAAGAGTGTAGACATATCTGTTGGTAGAGTGCTTTTTTAATATGATATCAAAAATGGCTGTGTTTGTGTAAATGGTATATCTACTGTTTTTTTCTAGAAGGTAAGTGAAATTGATAACTCTTCCGTAATTTACAAGTAATGCCTGAAGATCACTTTCGTTAAAATTAATATAACAGTTTTTAATTATACCTTTTAAAGTAATTCACCTGTTTAAATCAATATAACAAATAATTTTGTTATCTAGATATTTAAAATATATTTGAAAATATTTTTTTGTGTAGAGTTGTGAAACTTAATACATATGTAACAATTATTAGGTAAGGTTAATATTTTAAAAATTAAATACCACAATTTTTCTCAGAAATGTATATAATTTATCAGTGGGAAATCTGAAAAGACCGCGTGATAAATTTCTAACTGAAATAATTAATGTTTTTTCACTGTGAAAGTTTTGAAATGATTTCAAAAGAGGTACAGGTATCGATTTGTTAAATTTTTCAATACAATCATTGTAACATTCGGAATCTATATTTTCTAATTCTAATGAAATATTATTAGGCTTTGAGATAACGTTAATATCATCGTTAATAATATTAAAATAATCGTTATCTACATTTTGCAATTCTTTGTTATTTGATTTAATATTACAAATCTTTTTTAACAGTATTTGCATAGCTGTTAGGTGATTTATATATAGAATCATTATCATCAATAACAACATTATCTGTATTCGAGTCCTTATTCAACCTGTCTAAAGGTGTATATGGTTTGCTTACCTGGGTGCCTAATTTTTTGTTGAGATTTGATTCTCATATTCCATATCACTTGAGGAGTCTGAGTTTCTATTAAACTTCTGGGATAATATTATTACTTCTAAATTATTATTATCCATAGAACAGTTTTCATGGGATTTTTTTGTTTTGTTTTTTTACGACAATGGAGACTGTGTTCTTATTTCTCATTTAAAGTTATTGAAACTGACATTAGAGTAATCTTTCATTTTTTTCTAGTAAAAAATTAGTAATAGTTGTAATCACTGACAAAATTATTTTGATTTAAAAACTGATGTTAATATAATAAAACTTTAAAGGTTTAACTACAATATGAGTTATGTGATGCACTGTGACTTCTCTTTATACGAGGCACGAATCTCTCAGCAACTAAGTCCAGAGAAACCTGTTAGCCACTTTTTTTTCTGATGATAACAATTGTAGCATCTTCTACATCTAATCTTAGGAACATTTTTCTTCATATGTCATAGCATCGGCCAGGATAAAACTGCAACAACCGTCTGCAACCAACTGCTTGCTTGCAAGATGGCTGCGCTGACCTCTCGGTTAACAATGCTTGACATCTTAAGATTGTTTTAACAATAAAAAGCATAGAAAAAATTGAAACTGCTATTGTGGAATAACATTGTCATATATTACAACAAATATACTTTCAATGAAGAAGACATATGACTTCTTCAACAATCGTAGTGTTAATTTATTTAGTATACGATAATGGTAATGTAATAATTTCAAGGTGGACTCTACTAATTACAATTTATGTTCTTATCAGAAGACACAATAGCTGTTAATGTTATAATTAAATTAATAACAAAGGCACTTAAGTATGGCTTTAATAATATTTTATTATGTACATTTACATTACTAACTCCACTCCCAATTCTCCCTTTACAGTGCTGCAAACTGATTCCATCTAATTTTATGGCAAAATACTAGTGTAAATTTTGACTCCATCATTATTATTTTAATAACAGTTCAATTATTTAACATTTTATAACATTTTTCTCAAGATAATATGCATCATCACAAATCCTATGAATGACAATGATCCAAATTTATTATGCATACACTGTACAAACAGGGGTGAACATTAAAGTGACATAGTATAAGAGTGACCATATTGTACTCCACTCGAATCAAGTAATTTTATTTTTATCATTTTAATAACAACATAAGTTTTTACTTATTTGTTCATGACCATCTTTTTTTTTACTTTTATAAAATCCTGACTCCAGCATAAATTTCCAATGTTTGCTTATGGACAGAAATCTTAACTGATTTTTACCCTCAATCTCTTGATTGTTTTTCAAGATCAAGCAGTTGATGCTTTGGGAATATAACCTATACAAATGTTTACATATAATAAAATATGCATAATCACATGAATAAAGTTAAGTAATATAATACCATACTCTTCTTTTTAACTTGGTCAAAATAATATAATAAATCCCTATTAAAATCCCACACTCTATTGTTCAAATTTTTACATACATCAGACCCAGTTAATTGAATCTAGATTGCAATCACACTAATTTGAATAAAAGTTCAATTTATCAACAGTTTATATGTATCCTGATCAATAAACTGTTTAAACTTTTACCAAGAGGGTACTGTCCACATATGATTTTAGTCCATAACTGCTGGTGTGAATCCTTCTCTGGCTCCTGGACACATCCTTAATACTAGCTAGCTGGCTTCATCTTTTTCATAGTTGGAAATCACTCAAGGAGCTCCAGATGTGGCTGGGAGAGAGTTTTACCAAGTAGGGAAGTTTGCAATGTCCTCTAACCAGAGAAAATTTTTATGGTGACTAACATTTTTTAAAAAAGTTATTAATCCCTTGAACAAAGGAAAACACAATTTGTACATTTTTCTGCAAACAGGATTCATACTTTGCAGCTTATTTTTAGCTATATTTTTTTCACTTACAATTTCTGTCCTTTTATTTCTGCAGAGTTATTAATTAATAAAAAAGTTCATGATCAATTAGTGCAATAGATAGACTCTACCAATATTTTGAATTACAAATATGTTTTGTATCTCTAGTTTCAACAATAAAGTTAATTGCAAATCTCTCTCATTTTTCCCCAACCCATGTTTTTCCAAGAAACAATAAATATTTTATGATAAACAAACTTATAGCTCTAGATAATATTTTATTTTGAGTTATAACTGATTGAAATAAATTAATCAAATAAAAAAAATCCTTATTTTTTTTAGATAAAAAAAAAATTAAAACTGATTTAAAGGATATATTATTTAAAATTCATTTTATAAACTGGAGACAATTTTACAATATATCAGACAACAAAAAATACCATCTCAATAAGGATGTATTTAATGTTTCATTTTTTATTGCAAATAATGTTAATAAGTTAGTGAATAATTCTAAAAATGTCATATCTGTCAAGTAGGTAAGTAATATTTTTGTGGATGTATGTTATCATATATAGGTGAATCAAAGGGCAGTATTAAACATAGATTAAAGTAGTATGAGTTGTTATATAAAACGTATGAAAAGCAAAAATAATAGTGATTTAATGACAGTTTCAGTTTCCTTTGATCATGAAAGAACATATAAATATAAATTTAAGTTTGATATTGAAAGTGTTAACATTCTTAATGAAGAGAGAAAACATAATAAGAAAACTAAGGAAACAATTTTAATAAACAGAAATAAAATGAATATAATTAATAAACAAGCTGCTAATGTTAAAAATTTGGGGCTCATTGTATTTAAGTTGATTATGTTTGATTCTGTTTTGTTTTTTTGAATTTAACAGCAATTGAGGAATGTTAAAGAATTAATCAAAAGCACTTCTGTGGATTTAAAGATTGTATATAATATTTAATTCCTGTTATATTTATTAGTTTTATTGGTGTTATAATTTTTTAATTAATGGACATTTTACAGTTGCATGTCACTAAGTGAAATTTTAATATAGAAAATAAAGATATCATTATCACTTAAGGATAAATTAGTTCAGCAGCACTACCTATGAAACAAGTATACAGTATATATATTAAAATTCGGACTAATTTAACAAAAAGTTCAAAATTAACATATTTTATAGCATATACATAAAGCAAAATTAATACAATACTTATTTTTAAACTTTGAAAACCCACAAAGATAACCATATAAAAAGTAGAACCAATTGCAAAAATTCAAATATGTATACTAGAATTACTTCAGCAGCACTATCTGTGAAAGTGTAAGTAAAGCAGAATAGACAAAAGATTTTTTTTCATCTAAAATCTTACAATCTGTACATAGATTTCCCGTTTACAAGAGATCATGTGTGTGTCTTTATATATATAAGTTCCAAATAATTTTAACAGTAAAATAATAAAATACATATTTTAATTAATAATAATGGTCTCCATTACAATGTAATTTTTATAAAGTGTAAAGTAATACGAAAGTTTACGCAGCGATTTCCCATGAGCTGTGTATTGTCAGTATTTGCTGCTATTTATTATATTATCTTTAAATTTATGTATTAATATTGTTTCCTTAATTTTCCTCTTTTTATGATTTCTCTCTTCCATTAATACTTTAATTTACATTAAAAGAAGATTTTTAATTACAAGCTTTTTTTCTTGGTGGAAGAATACTGACGCCTATTTAATTAACTATTTACAATGACTTTTAATGGATTATAGTTTCTAGACTACTTCATGATTCCTTGATATATGATTTTTTAAAGCAACATAAATCTGATAAATTATATTATTTCTTTGCATTTTAGCTATAACTCTCTTAGAATTATTAATTAGTCTATTTACATTTGGAGGAACATAAAAGGAAATATTGCATTTATATATATATATATATATATATATATATATATATATATATATGCAATATTATAAATTTATATATATATATATATATATATATATATATAAATTTATAATGAATATTATTTACAAATAGCATAGGTTTCCATTTTTATTATCTAATTTTGTTTTATGATTATTCTTCTTATTAAAACAATTTAATATACATAAAATTTGCTTTTGAGTAAAAAGTTCAATATTTTGATTTTTATTACTTTATGATAACGTAAAAATGATAAAAGTCAAAATATGTAATTTTTTTATTCATGAACTCATGAAAGTAGGATATGATAGAAACCAAATTTTATGTGGATTAAATTGCTTTAATAAGAATAATAATCTTTAATACAAATTAGATAATAAAAAAATGGATATCTGTGCAATTTGTAAAAAAAATTTAAAAAACTATAATATTCCACTTTACACCCCTCCAAATGTAAATAGTCTAATTAATAATTATGTGAGTGTTATATCTAAAATGCAAAAAGGTAATATAATTAGCAGATTTTATCTAATTGTAACAAACCATAATATTGAGGAACCATGAAGTGCTTTGGAAAAAGGATAAAAAAACAATTACTATATAATACTATAAAAAAAAACTATAAATAGTTAATTAAATATGGCCTCAGTATTCTTCAGCCAAAAAAAATATTTTAATTATAAATTACTTTTAATGTAAATGATACAAAAATATTAATGAAACAAAGAAATCATAAAAAGAGAAAAATTAAAGAAGCAATATTGATAAATGAATTTAAAGATAATATAATAAATAGACAAGCAGCAAATACTGACATATACAGCTTTTGCAAAATCACATGGTATTAAACTAGCATACTACTTTATAGTTGATAAGGATTACAACATAATCGAAATCGCCACTGATTAATTAAAATTTTTTTTTATTATTTTTAGAGTTAAAATTATTTCAAACATGTTTATATATATATATAGAAATATAATGTGCTCAGAAAAATGAAGCAGATTACTGCAAAATTAGTTTTAGCTATGACATGTTTAATGATTAATAAAAAAAAATATTTCATAAACATTGAGAATTTTAATTAAACATAGATTTAAAATATTTTATTACTGTTTCTTACTTGATGAGGTGATTCTAGTTGCCATTGTTCTAAAAGATGTAAAATTTCTTTATTTTCAGGTATTATCCGAAGAACTTTATAACTAAATGAATATATAAATATTAGGTACTATTTAAAAATCTTAGTGTATTGATCATAAATATACATAAAAAAATGTGATAATAATATAAATACCCACGGAAATGCATTTCTTTTAAACTTATCAAAGTAAATTATTTTTTATGTTTAACCAGTGCATAATTTAGACACTTATCCTGTATTTAGCATACCATTGCTGACGACTAAAGTATACTCATACATAAAGAAATAGTTATCAGCAGTTCATCAAGTCATATATTGTTGTTTAAACCCTTACATATTTTTTAATTATTATTAAAAATCAACAATCTTTTTTATTTATTTAAAAAAACATATTTTGTTCCTGTCAATACCCAAATAATCTTACACACACACACACACGCACACACACACACACACATATATATATGCACACACACAATAAATGTAAAATGCAATATAAATTCAATTTAGCCTAATGTAGAAGTAGTAGTAGTAGTAGTAATAGTAGTAGTAGAAGTAGTAGTAGTAGAAGTTGTAGTAGTAGTAGTAATAATAGTAGTTATTAAGCTGTAATAGGAATCAAATGTAAACTCTTTGACCTTTGTTGTACTATATGTTTACACATTAACAATCATTATTATTATTATTATTATTATTATTATTATTATTATTATTATTATTATTATTATTATTATTATTATTATTATTATTATTATTATTATTATTATTATTATTATTATTATTATTATTATTATTATTATTATTATTATTATTATTATTATTATTAGTAGTAGTAGTAGTAGTAGTAGTAGTAGTAGTAGTAGTAGTAGTAGTAGTAGTATCATTAGTATTATCATTATTATTATTATTATTATTATTATTAGTAGTAGTAGTAGTAGTAGTAGTAGTAGTTGTAGTAGTAGTCATAGTAGTCATAGTAGTAGTAGTTGTAGTAGTAGTAGTCATAGTAGTAGTAGTCATAGTAGTAGTAGTAGTTGTAGTAGTAGTAGTAGTCATAGTAGTAGTAGTCATAGTAGTAGTAGTCATAGTAGCAGTCGTAGTAGTAGTAGTTGTAGTAGTAGTAGTTGTAGTAGTAGTCATAGTAGTCATAGTAGTAGTAGTCATAGTCATAGTAGTAGTAGTCGTAGTAATAGAAATTGTAGTAGTAGTAGTAGTCATAGTAGTAGTAGTAGTAGTAGAAGTAGTAGTAGTAGTAGCAGCAGCAGCAGTAGTAGCAGTAGTAGTAGTAGTAGTTGTAGTAGTAGTAGCAGTAGTAGTAGCAGTAGTAGTAGTTGTAGTAGTAGTCATAGTAGTAGTAGTAGTCGTAGTAGTCGTAGTAGTTGTAGCAATAGTGGTAGCAGCAGCGGCAGCAGCAGCAGCAGTAGCAGTAGCAGTAGTACCGTTTACATTTTTTTTTTTCAGTGAATTCAAAATCACTAAATTAAGAAATTTGTCTTTCAGTACCAAAGAAACAGCATTTTATACTTGATTAGCCTACTTTTTAATTAGAACTTTTTAACTATAACAGTAATTATATTTTTGTCAAATAATTTTATTTCTAGTGATATTTCAAGTACTTTTTTATTTATTATAATGATAGATATATGTTTTATGTTGCTCCATTAAATAAAAGGTAGTTTTCTGTTCTATCATGTCACTCACTTGATGGCATTGATGCTAAGCAAAAACACATAAATATAACATTCCTGGACCAGTGATTCTGTAGAACTATTGACTTTATTTTTGGAATAGGAAATAAAAGTAAATTATATTATGATTTCCATAAAATTAAAAAATTCAAACAAAATATAAAAATGTAAGCTGACTTATTGGGACAGTAATTACTAAGCGACTGACTATTTGTGTGTGTGTGTGTCTATCAATAAATCAGAGACTGACTTTGTCTGTGTGTGTATGGATATAAAAATTTATGTTGATTTTTTAATAGAAAATAAGAGTAAAGTTTAGCCTTTTTGGACCTTAATTAATCAGACATTGTTTTGAAATCAAAGCCAATTGTAGTACAACTTTCACCAAATTTAACAAATTCAAACAAAATTTTACAATGAATGCTGACTTTGACTTTTGTGACAGTAATTAATCAGAGTGGCATTTTATTTTTTTGTGTGTGAGTGTATTCATAAAAAGTTACGTTACTTTTTTAATAACAAATAATAGTAAATATAGTGGAGACTTATTTGGGCAGCAATTAATCAGAGATGGGCTTCTTTGGGTGTCTGTGTGTGTGGATAAGAAAAGTTATGGTATTTTTTGTAATAAAAAATAAATGTAAATTTTAGCCTTTTTTTGGACAGGAATTAATCAGACACTGTTGGGGGGGGGATAAAGTAAATTACATTGTAATTTACCCACTAAAGTTAATAATTATGACAAACTATTAAAATAAAAGCCAACTCTGGTGCCTGACAATTGCCAATTTTCAGAGTTTGAAGCAGCCATCTTCCTTGTCTCGGATGATTTTTTTGCAGATATGTTACTTTCATCGGGATCTTTGAACTAGTGCTGTGCCACACACTAAAATCCAATTTGTGTGGTTACACAGTCCTGATGAAACAGTGACAACACTGTTAAATCTGTTACAAGGTGCCAGTAGGTCAGTTCACATGCAAAATAGTTGTACATGAAAAGTTCAATTATTTATACACAATGCAGTCAACACACCCTTACCCAATACTGTAGCAAAAATAGACAATTTAGGATTATGATAAAGTGCATAACACAAGCAACTATGGCAGCCAATGAAGGCATTTTTCTGCTTTTAGCATACAAAAAAGCCATAGCAATAGCCAGCCAGCCAAGTAAACAGACTCTTTCTGTATTTTATCATAGAAAAAGGGCTATCTTTTTGGATGTAACCATGGAAACCGCATATTTCTAGCAATTTAGCTAGAAATAGCACTGTCAAGTGGCTGACATGATAGAACAGAATACTCCTAAAAATATATTGTACATTTGATTTAATTCTCAATAGGTAAAATATTTTTCTTCTATTATATATGAATCATATTATTAGTTGATATGCTATCTAGTATTTTCTTATTCATTGTTATTACTTCAATATCTCACATTGTCTCAGCAGTACATTTGCAGAGATTAAAATTAAATTGTGTTTTATATAGTATATTACATTTCCAATCCAGTTTTTTTAAACAAATAAGGTTTAACTGCTTGCAAAATTGTTGAAATCTTTTTTTGTTTAATAAAATGATATTTCTAAAACTAGAGAATCATGTTTTTTTATATAAAAATATATTTTCTTTTAATTAATTAATTTATTTATTGCAATATTTTTAGTGAATATTCATTTTAACAATTTGTATTAATTCATTTGATTTAGATAATATGCCTTGACTCTCATTTTATATATATGAAGACTGATATGAATTAAAAACAATTTTTAATTAATTATCTCAATATGGAATTTTTTGACTGTTGCTTTTATAGTTATTTCAGAACAATTTCATTTATACTATCTGTGCACAACTAATTTTTAAGCTTTTTTATAATTATGTTTCATATATCTATTGTATTCATTTGAAAAGTTTTGACTTTGAGTTTATACTTTTAAGAATAAAAAAATGTTTTTTTTTTTTTTGCAAAATTATATTTTTAGAAGTAAATAACGATTCAATTTTCATGTTTATTTCTTGTAATTTTTAATTTTCGGATTGAATTATTGTCTTTTAATATTGAATTTTTTTCCAAAATTTTACTTTAGCTTTTTTATCAATATGTGTGTGAGGTGTTTTTTTTTTTTTTTTTTTGAGAAAAATATTAATTTATTTTTAATATTTGTATTTTCACTTTCTAAACACTATTTTATGATATTACATCAAATAGGCTGGGAATGACTTAGTTCTCTCTAACCATGAAATAATTAAGCAAATCTACCATCAAAATATAGCTCTATAATAACCATGAAATAACTATATATATATATTGTACCGGGTCGAACCGCTGAAACCACCTACTTATACGTATATATAAGTTTTGGCCGGTTTCAAACTCCTTCATAATACATTTATAAGATTATAAAGGTTATGTGAACGAACCGGCACGTTCGAGCAAAATGGGAGATCTTATTAATAGCTTTAACTATCAACAATGGCCCATCTCGGCTGCTAGATTCAAACCCCTACTATCCAAACACTTTATTTGTTTCGGAGTAAACTCCAGGCATCAGCTATCTATTCAAAAGAATAAACAACATCTTTGGTCAGTAGGCTCATAATCCAGCGCTCGAAACCATCCCATAAACTAGCCCAGTCTAATTTTAATCTGTAATAAATTATACAAAAATTGGTGGTGGAAATAATTAATAAAAGGTTGGTAAGAAGAATTGACCGACAAATAAAGTTTAAGTTTAAAGATAATTTATTTTACTTATCATTAATTAAGTTTTAAAGATAATTTATTAACTAACATTAACGCATTATAAACATTTCTATAAATCCAATTTTAACACACACACTTTTTTTTTAAATTAACACATGATAATATATTTTAAGAAAAAAAGCATAAATAATCTTTGACCTTTAAATCTTTTCACATTCACCAACATAATACTAAAGCATTAATAGCATTTGAAACTTACACACACATATCAATAGTTCATTTTATGTATGATAGAGTTCATATAATTTGAGTCTTGAATATTTATGGGTTACAGTGGTGACTACTACGTATAAATGATAATAATAAAATATATACCTAGGATTTTTTTTTCTTGTCATTGGCTACTTCTGCTGCTTCTGATGGATTATATCTAACTGGTTAGATTTTGACAATTCTTGAAGAGATTTTATGCGAATCCATTTTTATTCTTGAAGACAGTTGAATGTTTAACGGAGGATTTCGGAGTGATTATGAAGACATTATTTCACAGGCAGGTTTTGATGATCTTGTTGGACAAAGGGCTGAAGCACCAGCGTATATTTCCATAAGATTTTCAGCACTGCATTTCTGTTTCTGCTAAATAATGTAAACAAGACTGACACTAATAAATAGACTGAAACTGCAAACTAGACTGAATTGCAAACTCCAACTGAATGTCCGATAAAATCTAGCTATTTATATCTGTGAATTGTTTTCGTTTTCATATCCTCCGGCAAAAGGTTCAATAGGTGTTGTCGAAATTCCATTAGTAATTAATCCTTTGACAATGGGTTTTTTGATTGATTGTTTGATTAGTAGTAGCTATTTTAAAACGTGTTGTTTTCATATCTTTAATTAGTAGTCCACCACTGTGTTTTTAAATACATTTCATTTCAATATTTATTTATTTTTTAATATTATTCTTACACGCATTTATTTTATTAATGAGCTAACATTTATTTCTATTTACCATCGCACATATATACACATTTATTCTACTAAACTGGAATGAAAAGAGATTTTTAACTTTTAATTTATAATAATAACACTATTTCTTTTATAAACTCTTAGTTTGTTTTTTTTTTTTTAAGGAAAACTCCCTCTTCCCTCTTTAAAGTAACTTTCAAATTCTTTTTTCCGAAAGATTTTGATAATAATTTTTATACAAAATTATTTTATATACATGTGCCAATTTGGCATTGGCACATTACACCCCCCTCCGTTTTAGAGTAAAATGTGTCATTTTTGACCATTTTATCTCTTGCAATTTTAATTGTTGACTATAAAGATTTATTATTTTTTTATTTTAGATAATTCCTACACATGTGTATACATGCAGCATAATTCTACACCTACTAATATTCTAGATATCAAGTTATTACTGGACTTGCTTACAGGGAATCTATAATAAATAAATCCCTTTTTGCACACATCATAAGGTGCCGCAGTGCCAAGAAAATAACCTAAAAGGATATCTGGATAAATACATTTAAGATACGCATCATGAGGTATCGTATTTACTGAATATTACCAGTGTATGTGCGCGTATATACCCATGCATATTTACACACTCTTAATACACATTAGCTTGACTTTATATTTTTATTGCTAATCTTATAATATTATTTGTAAATCGTTACGAACATCTTTATTTAACACATGTGTATACGTGCAGCATAATTCTACACCTACTAATATTCTAGATATCGAATTATTACTGGACTTGCTTACAGGGAATCTATAATAAATAAGTCCCTTTTTGCACTCAATCATAAGGTGCAGCAGTACCAAGAAAATAACCAGAAAAGGATATCTGGATAAATACATTTAAGACACGCAGCATGAGGTATCGTATTTACCGAATATTACCAGTGTATGTGCGTGTATATACCCATGTATATTTACACACTCTTAATATACATTAGATTGATTTTTATTTTTTTATTAATTTGTGTATATTCAAAACTATTTTATTTTAATGTGCATGTACTCAGAAAAAAAAACTGTTTTACTTTATTGCGATTCATTGTTATGCAAATATCTATTTGACTAACTTGATTTTATTCTAGAAATCCTGTTATCTTTTTCATTTATTTAATTCTACAAATATTTCTTTTAAATCATTAACTTGACTCATTTATTTACGAACATTTTTCTTTATTAATATGTGCGTTGATCACTTTTCCTAAGTATTGACCACTTCAAATTCTTATTTTTCTAGAGTGCATTTTTAGTTTTTATTTTCATCATTAGGTAATAAATGTAATATTAAGAGAAGCAGGCAGCAAAGTATAAGGCAATTCAACACACAGATAGATTTTGTGTTGATTTAAACCAACTTTTAATTTCTTGCGGAAGTCGCGACTACAGCATGGGCAACTGTTGTGCACAATGGATCATGTACAGGGACTTTAAGATTGCGAATGGCAGGACTATCTCTACTGCACATTCGACTTACTAAAATATTTATTTTATTTGGTTCTTCTGGGAATTTATCCTCCAGATTTATTAATTTTTATATGCCAGGACTTTTCTACTGGCGCATCATTCTCAGTATTATTTATTTTTTGCACTACCCATCTGTAGAACAAAGTCACCACAAGAAAAAGGTTTAATCCAACAAAAGTCAGGCCTGGAATCCATCTCCTTGCCCAAATACTCACACACACCTCAATCCCAATTTAATACACTTTTTTTTTATTTGATAATGTTTTATTTTAATTAATACTTTCATTATACACTTATTTATTTCATTTTTATTTTTAAAGCGTTATTTTTACTCTCCCTTTTTTTTTTTCTATTTTGATTTTACACATTTATTTTGTTTGTCACACTCCGCTATGTTCTAGACTTATGAGCTGGGATATCAATAGAATCGATAAGACATAATCAAGGGTTTTTGACATAATCACTTTGCTTGTCTAATTTGATTTTACACATTTATTTTGTTTGTGTCTTGCTCCGCTATGTTCTAGACTTATGAGCTGGGATATCAATATCATCGATAAGACATAATCGAGGGTTTTTGACATAAATCGTTACTTTGACATTTTAAAAACTCTAAGATTGTTATTTATTTACTAAGATTAACTTTAATTTATCATCATTCATTTATTTTTGATTTATTATTTTAATTTTAACTAGAAGTTTCAGATTTAAATTTAACAAATTATTGACGTTAGAATAATCATATTCGAGTTCATTGTCCATTTCCGGTCCTTTTTTGTTTATTTACTTTACTATTCCACCCGATTACTAACTTTTAAACTATGTCAGGTGGTTCATTCTTTCTTTCTACTAACTCACTAACATAAATTATGCTCCATATTCTCACTTCTATCTCTGGATTAAAATCTATTTTATCTTTTTTCTTTCCATTTTATTTTCTGCCTTGTAAATTAGAAAACTTTTAAGCTTCACAGACCTCCGTATTTTTCCTAACCGTGACTATTTTTTTTTACGCTTTCTCTTTGATTTAAATCTACGTTTAAAACAAATACGAACCTTTACATTAACCTTTTTACATTTTTGTGAAAACTTTTCTACGCTATTTTTTAACTTGAACTTATGTCTCTCTTCTATTTCTTGATCTATTTTTTTCTCTGTGTTAACACTATCCTGTTCTGCTTTACTTTCTATTTCAGTCTGTAGGCTATTTTGAGTACGATTTATTTGATTTACTTTTACAGTTAAATTTGTAACTTCAACTTTTATTTCTTCAATTATTTTTCTATCTTCTATCTTATTTTTTTCTATTGCTTGGTAAGCAGTCTCTATTTTATTCTCTACTTGTGTTTTAATTTCAACTATTTCTTCCCTAATTTCATCTTTTATTTTATTCTGGCCCATTTCGATCAGGTCCTTTAACTTTTCAAGCATTTCCGCTTGCCCTTCCAATTTACTCTTCATTTCATTATTTTGGTTTTTAAGCTCTTCGGCTATTTTTTTATATTCTTCTGCTGTTTCTTTTTGTTTTTCGAACATGCACGTTAATAAAGCTATGATTTCTCTTTTTCCCTTGTTGGGAATATTTTCTATATTTTTACCTTGAGCCTCCATTTTGGCTTTATTTCTTAACATTTATAATTTTAAACACTTTTTATCATTATTTTTGACACCGTATTTTATTTTAATAAGTTTACTAATTTCTATTTTATCGATTTCTTTCTAAACTGGAAATAGACGCTGGCTCCGCCCTCCTTTATCCGTTTATCCTACACCCAACTGTCATTTATTTAACAGAATGTAAATAGCACAAAATCTCTTTTCATTTAAAGAAGTAAGAAAAAAAATTTCGGTCAATTCTTTTTTTTATTTTTAATTTAATACACTTTTACCTATGTAATTTAGATTTCTTTAAGGTTTTTATTTTTAAACAAGAAACAAAGCATTTATTTACTGTTATTTTTTAGGTTCAGCCCCAAACGTTGGGAAAAGCCATTTATGTACCGGGTCGAACGCTGAAACCACCTACTTATATGTATATATAAGTTTTGGCCGGTTTCAAACTCCTTCATAATACATTTATAAGATTATAAAGGTTACATGAACGAACCGGCACATTCGAGCAAAATGGGAGATCTTATTAATAGCTTTAACTATCAACAATGGCCCATCTCGGCTGCTAGATTCAAACCCCTACTATCCAAACACTTTATTTGTTTCGGAGTAAACTCCAGGCGCCAGCTATCTATTCAAAAGAATAAACAATGTCTTTGGTCAGTAGGCTCATAATCCAGCGCTCGAAACCATCCCATAAACTAGCCCAGTCTAATTTTAATCTGTAATAAATTATACAAAAATTGGTGGTGGAAATAATTAATAAAAGGTTGGTAAGAAGAATTGACCGACAAATAAAGTTTAAGTTTAAAGATAATTTATTTTACTTATCATTAATTAAGTTTTAAAGATAATTTATTAACTAACATTAATGCATTATAAACATTTCTATAAATCCAATTTTAACACATGCACTTTTTTTTTTTTAATTAACACATGATAATATATTTTAAGAAAAAAAGCATAAATAATCTTTGACCTTTAAATCTTTTCACATTCACCAACATAATACTAAAGCATTAATAGCATTTGAAACTTACACACACATATCAATAGTTCATTTTATGTATGATAGAGTTCATATAATTTGAGTCTTGAATATTTATGGGTTACAGTGGTGACTACTACGTATAAATGATAATAATAAAATATATACCTAGGATTTTTTTTTCTTGTCGTTGGCTACTTCTGCTGCTTCTGATGGATTATTTCTAAACGGTTAGATTTTGACAATTCTTGAAGAGATTTTATGCGAATCCATTTTTATTCTTGAAGACAGTTGAATGTTTGATGGAGGATTTCGGAGTGGTTATGAAGACATTATTTCACAGGCAGATTTTGATGATCTTGTTCTTCAAAGGGCTGAAGCACCAGCGTATATTTCCATAAGATTTTCAGCACTGCATTTCTGTTTCTGCTAAATAATGTAAACAAGACTGACACTACTAAATAGACTGAAACTGCAAACTAGACTGAATTGCAAACTCCAACTGAATGTCCGATAAAATCTGGCTATTTATATCTGTGAATTGTTTTCGTTTTCATATCCTCTGGCAAAAGGTTCAATAGGTGTTGTCGAAATTCCATTAGTAATTAATCCTTTGACAATGTGTTTTTGATTGATTGTTTGATTAGTAGTAGCTATTTTAAAACGTGTTGTTTTCATATCTTTAATTAGTAGTCCACCACTGTGTTTTTAAATACATTTCATTTCAATATTTATTTATTTTTTAATATTATTCTAACACGCATTTATCTTATTAATGAGCTAACATTTATTTCTATTTACCATCGCACATATATACACATTTATTCTACTAAACTGGAATGAAAAGAGATTTTTAACTTTTAATTTATAATAATAACACTCTTTCTTTTATAAACTCTTAGTTTGTTTTTTTTTTTTAAAGGAAAACTCCCTCTCCCCTCTTTAAAGTAACTTTCAAATTCTTTTTTCCGAAAGATTTTGATAATAATTTTTATACAAAATTATTTTATATACATGTGCCAATTTGGCATTGGCACAATATATATATATTTATTTTTTTTATATATATATATATATATATATATATATATATATATATATATATATATATATATATATATATATATATATATATTCCTCATGGCAAAACAAAATACTACTATAATGACAAAGTAAAGGGTTTATTTAATTATATATATTCTAACCTTGTAATTATGCATCTTCACTTCCAGATAATGTATAGTATAAAATAAAACAGGTTCTATCTCAGTTAATAATTAATAACTAAATATTCAGTATTAAAACTAAAATATTCCACTAGCTCAAATTTAAAACTCGAATAAGGTTCAATTTATAAAATATATTAAATAAATATTTAATAGTTTCATGAGACTTGAAGTGAAAATACAGGTGACAAGATAGATTACATTGAGCCAATATCCTATAGGATACTACCTCAATGGCATAAGAACACTATCCCCCTTTTATTACTATTTCAAATAACAAACTCATAGTATTCTTACGACTTTAATTACTTCCACCCACTAAGATTAAACTAATAATTAAATTTTAATCTTCTATTTAACAATAATCTAGCTCAATAAAATAATCTCAGGTTCTTATAATTTATTCTAAGTTAATTTTAAAATACGGTAGTAAAATATGAGAAGGGATTTTATGTCATAATCTACTACACTTAAACTAATAATAATAAATAACAATAATAATATTCTTCATGTAATGATATAATAAATACGTGGTAGCATTTTAATAATCTGACAAACAAAATGTGTGTGGCAACAAATAGCACATAATTTAATATAATATTGTGATAACTGATTTATGACCAATAAATAATGTAAGATTATGATTATTTAATTATAATTAATACCAATAAAATATTTAAAATTCTTAAGATAATTCTTTATTTATCTTTTGTGCAAAATTATATATTTGTTTCAGTTATTATGCATATATCGTGTTTCATGCAGCAATGTAGAGAAATAAATAACTCTGACACAAAATTTTTTAAATAACAAAATTTAACAAAGTTTATTACTAACAATAAATAACTAAACAATTTATTTACAGTATTTACAGTGGATATCCTTAACCCTTTTTATTTTACAGTTTGATCTACCTGGTTATAAAAAAATAATTTATATTTCAATTATATTTTATTTAGATTTAGGACAAAATAAAAAAAAATGTTGCTATTTGGTTTCTCCTTATGGTTAACTTATTACAAATAAATTTATCTACTTTATTAACAACAGTATTTTATCTCTAATATTATTAAACTATCCTATTTTTTAAAAAAAAATTCATATTTAGAAAAACATTCTATAGAAAACAAAATTTTATAATGAGTATGGCTTTCTCAACATATTAAAATTTTCATCTTGCAAAGTCAAAGATGTTATACAAAAATATTATCCAAAATTCAGTATGAGATTTTAGTATTCATCACACCATGTTTATTAATCATAATATACTCTTCTTTAAGCCTTACTTTAGTATGATATAAGTTTAATCATTAATAGATTTCTGTTAATTAATAAAAAAGAATATACTATGCACATTGTTTACATAATCTACTTTGTACTATTGTATTTAAAAAAAAAAAATGCAATACTTATTTTCTCTTAAAAAAAATACTAAAGCATTTAAAATTATTAATACTTTAAAGAAAATATCTTTTTTTAGATACCTTATTTTAAAATTTTTATATTTCATTTCCGAAATAAAATTCGATATATATTTTATGATTCTTTTCTTCCCCTAGGATACTTTGGATCTTCAATCTTAAGTTATAACATTCTGCTCCTTATAAGCAACTAAACTAATCTTATACAAAAAACGATAGCACAACATAAGTTTTAAATTATTTATCATTTCTTTTAAAATGTCTTACTAAACGATGCAGTTACATGAAATAAAGATAGCGAAAACAGATGCATAGGATTAAGGAAGAAAGCTAAAGTATTATTCCTAACATATCTCAAAATCATGGCACAGTGCGAAGAGGAAGGACATTTATCTGCCTAATATCCTCTAGTACAGAGACGATGTTAAAGCTATTTCTTCAGCTTTATTAGAACATCAAATATTGAAAGTAATATAAACACTGTCCAATAAAATATGTATCAGTCATAGGGCTATGTTAACTATGCTGAAAACCACATAATGACTAAATATTATTCCCATTCCTTATCATATCCTATTTAAATATACATCATCTTGGTTTCCTGCTAACTATAGTACTTCCAAGCCACTATCTCAACATTATTTCTCAAGATTTTTCTACATCTTACATCGATAAAATAACTGTCTGCATTTACAAAAACAATAAATAAAATTCATTAATAGTTAAACAATCTTACTATCCCATAAGAAAAGTCTGTCCACTTCATCATTCTATATGTCTAATCATACACAATCTATTTAGACAATATTTGAATATCCCATATCATAAAATTTTTAAAAGAATCACATAATTATTTATTATGCTGGATTATATCACTAATAAAAAAAATTAAAAAAAAAATTGTCATATGCATATTTCCAAATCAATCCTATCTCATAATGTTTTTTTTTTAAAATGTTGTATAAAATGCATTACATATAATTTAAAAAAAACTTTTACACTTCATTCTTCCCATTTATGGATGATCTAAAGAAAACAAAAATATACATTATAAAATTATTAATAGTTATTATTATTACCAATAACCTTTATCTATTCATCGTGTTCAGTAGGCTTCCTTTGTCCACTTGAGCATTGCAGATATAAAAAAAAAAATTCATACCCATACACTTTATATTAAAATATTTTTTAGCTAAATTATTAGATTGTTATATTATAAGATTTTAATATTAACAAATTAATGTTTTTATGTTTTTCCTAATCTTATATAAAATTTTAGATTTAAATTAGGTTAACAAAATAAAAAGAATCAAAACTATAGTTACATATTTCCTTGACGATAGTTCTGATAAGTCCAAAATGCTTATTATTTTCCCTAGAGTTTTAAAAATGTTCTCCAAGCGTGTTAAAGTTTAAAATAAAATAATTATCAATCCATTTAGTAAAATTTAGAAAATAATTTTTGGTTTTAATTTAAGACGATAATGATTAAATAATCCCATGAAGCTTCTTAATCTTCTCTACCAATATTCTCTGCGTATCCGATGCATCAATCCATCTAATTTAAATTTAAAATATTCGATAAACTTTTAAGTACCATTTATATTTCCATGGATCCATTTTTTCATTCATCTATGTGTTCACTTTTATCTGTTTTCTTCTTGATACATTTAAACTTTCACTTGGTATTTTTATACATCTCTTTTAAAATAAAAGACTTCAAATACTTTTGAACAAATTTTTTCCAAGTACATTTTAAATAATTCGACGAACGGATATTTTAATATCAAAACACTTCTGTAACATATTTTCCTGGGATCTTTCTTTAATTTTGCACTTGAAAATATTTTTTCTTTAAATGTTACCTTTAGAAAGGATACGTATAGTGTCCGTGCTGTAGTTTTTATGTATCAAAACAGTTCTTCGGTTAAATATTAATAAAACTGTATCAATAAATATTTCAAATATTTTTTCATCATTACAATTTATATCCATTTTATTTTGTAGTATATCCATTTTTTATTGCGTAGTTTAGGTTAAACTTTTAGATAAAATACGACTGGTAAGTACTTTAAAAATTAGAAAATCATATTAAACGAAATTATTAAAAATATTTTTTAATTTATACTTTCTCTTGCAAAAAATATTTTTTTTAAATTATCAATTAGTTTTTTGCAGATAAAGTTATAAGAAAGTACCAAAAAAAATTGACTAAAATAAAAGATTTTAAAATTACTATCTTTGGATAGTTATAATTTACCTCTCTCCGGTTTCAATACATTTTTATTCTCCCCCTATAAGTTAGTTACAACAAAATTTATCATCTGTAAGGATATTTATTTCTTATTGGTCAATTCTTACCCCGCTTGAAAACAAATTTACAGATTTTCAATTTATAGTAGAATTATATTTGAAAAATAAAATGATGACGTAATGAACCTAAAACATTACTTAAAATATTACTTTTAAATAAATTATTATTTTATTAAAACTACTTAAACATTACATATGATAGTTAACTTAATATTTATTATTATTTGCTTTTATGATAGGCAATAATTCTATCCAATTCTATAATATAACTTTGAAAATATTTTAAACTTTGTTATTATTTCAAACAAGCAGTGTGTGTAATAGTATACATTAAAAAAATCACGTGATTACAACTTAGACAATTTTCAATCTATTTCTCTGTCTAAACTAATAAAACTGATACACTTAATATATTGTATAAAATAATTATAAAAAAATTTGGAAGAAGAATTTAGAAAATATAGAATTAGATATAATCTTCACCATCACAAAGTTTATTTTAAAATATACTATATTAATTTTTTCTTATTAAATATGATTATAAATTTAAACATAGCATTTATTAACTATAAGTTTTAAACTATTAAAATCGAATTTTTAAATATACTTTTAATTATTTATAGCTGTGTTATTTAACATGGCCAGCTTTTACAACCATATGCAACAATATTTTAAGCTTTATATAACTATTTTTAAATGATTTTATATACTACATATTCTCTTTAGCTTCCAATTGTACTTTAAAGATATAATTGACTTAATATAATTAATGTATTAAAAGAACATATTCTAAATTTAAAATTTTTTAGTAATTGACTGTTATAAACTATTACTGGCCTATAGAAAAGGGCACAATATATAATATAATAAATTATCTGTTTCAATGATTTATTTATTAATTAATTAAGAATTACTTTCTTCTTGCTTTGATTAAAAAAATTTATAATTTTAGTTTTTCTTTAGTTTTTTCTTTAGTTTACTGTTTCGAGATTCATTAAATATATTTCTTTTTCTCATAAAAAATTTTATTACTTAGATAAAATGATTACATTAGTATAATGGTGAAAGCAATACAGTTAATGACAAAGCCAAGATGAGGATTACACAACTAGTCTTGCAGTTAGAAACAACTAAATGTACAACCCAAGCATCATAAACAAAAATCTGCATTGGAAAGAAGGTCCCATTTAGTCTTAAAAATAAATAAAGGAGCTAATTTTATGTCTCTATCATGGATAGTTCAAAGCTTTAATATGAATAATTGATGGGTATTATCAATGGGGAGATTAAAGATAAATATACATCTAATGGACCAATATGCAAAGAATAAGAAAGTGGAAATCCTAATACATAGAAACACACAATTTCCAATACAACTAATCAGGGTAGTGAGAACATGATTCTGGCTTATATAGATAGACAATTTGTCAGCTTGGCCTTGAAGAAATGAAAGATTTCATTAATCCTATTATTCCCCGAGTAAAGTTTATTTTCAATTTTGATAAAAGAGGTATTTAATTTGTCTCTGTGGCCCAGGGCCCATCTAATAATGCCACTAGAGCAAATGTGTGACTGGATGAGTAAGGTCCTCAACTTTTTGGTGGATATATAATTTTCAATGATTTGTTGATTGTTATTGTATTATTGTTTGAGACTCATAATCAATTCTATTGAAAAAGGAATTAGAGACATATGTTTCAGAGTATTATTGATGGACTTCAACTTTCAAAGAAATGAAGTTGAACTCCTTTTTCTGGTTGTAAGTAATTAAATGGTGGAGTTTAGTATACTGATGAAGGTAAACCATATTTCTGTCAGAGGTAGGGCCAGGATGTTAATTTTCCTAAAAGGGATGTAAATCTTGGAGAGGTTTGCCTCTGATGCTGAATCTTTAAGAAGGATTTGAGTGGGGGACTTTAAACCTTCACAGCACCAATGGAACAGATGTACTGATAAAATTAATTACAAAAGCAAGGTGATCAGAGAATGGATTGGGTTAAATGCAGGGATCAATAATAAAATGAAGGTTGGGGGAATAGCAGACTAGATCAATGGGGGTTGAATATTGATTAGTATAAAAGAAGATGATATCCATAGGAAAGGAGCCCTCTGCACACCTAAGTAGGGTATTTATAGAGAAAAATATACTTAGAATTAAAGGGCTGTATGAAGTGTTAAAATTCCCCAACACTATCATATGCTAGAGTTGGAGCTAAATATCAAGTTAATTTGTTATATCAATGAATGAATTAGTTATATGACTCTCTTAAAATAAATAATATCACATTTAATCTAAAGGACTGATGAAAGAGGGTAGTTAATTATGAGAAATTGATTAATAACATTTATTCTATAAGATTTAAAAGGTGAATTATTGGGGAAAAGTATTGTGACCCCTGCAAAGGGGTTGTGCGAAATGGAATGATGTAGAAAACCATTTTTTCTGAATCTAATTGAAGTTTCTGGATTTGAAAAGGGATCCAATTTTGTTTCAGAAAAGCATGTTATATGCAATGAATATTGAGAAATCCAGTTTGAAATTGCATTGACCCTTTTAGTTGAGTTAAAGCTCCAAACCTTAAAACCAGCTATCTTAAGTTTCATCAGATCAAAATTGAAGCAAAAATCAAACCTCCAACAGAATCAAGTAATGAAATATGAAAGAAAGTTGTGGATCAGAGGGCTGAGAAAATAGTAACACATCATTTCCTGACTGGCACAATTATAAGGATGTATATTGGACTAGTCCCTTTATTAAGAGTAATGGTGATAGTTGTCATATTGGTCAAGATCAGTGTTTCAGCTCTTCTTGCCAAAAGATATTGAAAATTTGAAACAGACCCAAACAGCTTGAGATGTTGAAGATCAACCTTTTTAAAGCTAAGGCAACCATTGCTGATTTGGCCACTAAGGATTGTTGGTCTATTCATATCAACCACACATAATATTTTGTTACCCATAAATATAATTTATTTTTGGAAAATTAAACTTTTGTGATGAATCATGAAATTCAACAATTAGGCATCTGATATGATTTAATAACTTAAAAATATGATTCCATAATTTCTTCTCTGTAAATTCATTACAAAATGCATCAATTGGAAAATTAAATAAATCACAATTCAAGTTTGTAACATCAAGGATTAAGGTTTCATTACCACTGTAATTATGAAACAATCTGTGGAGTTGTGAGAGAATTGTGGCATTAAATCTGTGGGTTAAATGATTAAAGCATGTTGATCCAAATTAAAATAAGAAAACTCAATATTAGTAGATTCAACCTAAGAGGTTGAAGTTATTTTATCTTCAAACATGTTGAAAATATATTATCATTCTGAAGATCCTTCCAAGCAGATGTCGTAGGCCTGTTGGAATTTCTTTGCAAAGTATTAGCATATGAATATTATTAGAGAAATTATAGTTGGGTTGAGTTTGGGGGGGGGGGGCTCTGTATTTATAGGACCTACATCATTGGAAATATTATTTTTTATATTATTATTGGCTGAAAGTTTTTTTTTATTGTAGTTTAAAATGTTATTAAATTTTTTAACCTTTCTCATTTCTAATGCAGATAGTTCCTCCATTACAATGATATCCTTTGTGTCTTCAATTTTAAAACAGGAAAAACTCTCTACACAGTAATGCCACTCAGTGCCAACCAGTGTAATCAATGGATGACAGAAGGCTTGTGCAAAAAATTCCTATCTAGTGCCTACTCATCCAATATCCCCAGACTAGTTTCTGGCTTGTGGCCTTTATCAGTGAGGAGCTTTGCATCTGAGAGCACTGCATCTAGGTCTTAGGATCTAATGCAACCCAGCAGCCTCCTTTTATCTCTAATTAACTACAAAACTATGAGAATAAAATTGAAAACACAATACTATTTTTAATCTAAGCTCAATAGCTTATATAGTCATATGAATCTGAAACCCAGTTCAGTACCCATACATTTTGGTGTCTTTGGCTCTTTAACAACCATAGCCACCACTATCCTATTAGACAGAATTGGTGTTAAACCACTAAACATCACATGATCACTATTTCTTGTGCTAGCACATTACTGTTATTAAAACAGGCAAAATTCTCCATACAGTAGTGCCACTTAGTGCCAACCCTAGTAATCAATGGATGTCAGAAGGCTTAGGCATAAATCTCTATCTAGTGCCTACTCATCCAATATCCCCAGACTAGTTTCTGCCCAGAAACTAATCTGGGAATATTGGATGAGTAGGCACTAGATAGAGATTTTATGCCCAAGCCTTCTGACATCCATTGATTACTCTGGTTGGCAATGAGTGACACTGCTGTATGGAGAGTTTTACTTGTTTTAATTACAGTAATGTGCTAGCATAAAATCATATGATGTTTAGTGTCTTCAATTTTGCTTCTGTATTCTTGAAAATTCAGGGTGGGGTTCCCAGGAGGTAGCTTTTTATTAAGATCAATGTTTTCATTTATAGAATTAGTTTAACTGGTGTTTTTTCCCATGCTAAATTGAGAATCTAAAGAGTTCTTAGCCATGCAAACGGTTACTTGTTCAGCTAAACCCATAGGACAATTATTATCACTATCAAATCCTTTTAACATGATGAATGATGACTCCATTTTTAAGGTGGAAGAAAGAATGGGTGTTAATAAAAATAGTTTTATAGTTTTGAATGAAAAAACCATTTATATAAGGCAAAATTAATACAAAAGTTATCATCAGAAAAGCAGAGTACGTATCATGACTGCGCCCTCTAGCGAACTTCATTAAATATATTTTATATACAGTTTGGCATTACATTACAAATTCTTAACGTGTCTTTATATATATTATAAAATTTTAATGAAAGGGAATGGACAGGTATATAATATACGTTTAACAGTCATCAATATGGTTTTCCTTTTTCTATCACAAATAACATATCCCCATTTTTTAATCAAATTTATTTTTCAAATTTAAGTACTTTGCTAAATTCGTTAAGCATTAAAATGTCATAGAAAAATGATATGAAAAAAATAGTAATTAAAAATAATCAGATTAAAGGCTTATGATTTTTTTAGATTTATTATCAAATGAGATTGTTATGATAAGAGTAATGTTAGCAAAGAAATAAAAACCATTAGCATAACAAGTTTTACTTAATTTTCAGTAGTTATAGAAAAAAAATAGGTTAATTAAATATTAATTTTTAAAAAAAAAATTAAAAATAAAATAAATACAATTAAAATTGAAGCAAAGTAAGTAACAGAAATACTAAGTAATGTATAGTAAGAATTCAAATACTACATTTTTTGAATCGCCAATCACTTTAAATGAAGAAGTTAGAAATGTAATTAAATCTATAAAAAAATTCTGGAGAAATGAACATTTTATTGGTATATTAAAATAAGCAGGTAAAAAATATAAAAAAAGTTGGAAAAATTACATAAGAAGGACTTAATGATAAAAATGTATCAGATGATTAAGAGATCTTGATATCTAAGAGATGATGAAGAAGAATAAGTCTTTCAATTTCATATACATTTTAATGAAGCTAATAACAACTCGTCTAAAGCAAACTGTTGATTTGCACCAAACAAAAGAACAAACAGCTTTCAAAGTGTCTTTAGGGAATGACAGGAGAAACAATAAAAATGAGATATCATTATTCTTTTTTATAAAAGTTCATTTAATTTTATAAATACTTCCACAATAACACTCTGGAATTTCAAAATATAAACCCAATTATGGTAATATTCTAATATACAAAATTAACAAAGCGTAAAGGCCTCGAAAGCGCTTAGCGTGTAATAATTTCTGTGTATCTTTATAGCTTCTCATTCAAGTGTGGCATACGCTTTGTTAATTTTGTATATTAAATTATCGAATGAGAAGTCTTAAAATCTTTAATATTTTACTAATATTCTAAACAATATTTATCACTTTGTTGCAACATTGATTATATTGTGTGGTCACGCTAAAAATGTAACAATTATAAGAGTATATGACTAAATAACTCTATATATTTTAAACATTTCATAGCATTTTACAATATGTATTTTGTGCATGGAAATGGGCAAATAAAAAAATAAAAATGCATGGAGATTAATTAGGGCATTTAAATTTTGCAGATGATGTGATTTTTTATGCAAATAATGCTTCAGAGCTCCAGAAAATATTGTAAAAGTTATCAGATGCAAGTTAAAAATTAATATTATGGGTAAATACTAAAAGGATTAAAGTAATTCCAAATGGATTTTCTCAGAAGAAAATAAGGAAAAATTGTAAACATGAATTAAAAGAAGTTCCAACTTCAAATATCTTGATAAGATTATTAATATATTGAAAATATAATTGTTTAAAGTAATCACAGAACTAAACCTGATGGAATATTTTTGGTAGAAATAATTTAGTAGTAAAAGAATATATGTCTATGAGATAAAAAATGAAGGCTTATATATATCACACAAAAAGTCAATTGATTTAATGAATGATTGGGTAATGGATAAAGAATGGAAAGTAATATAAGGGGAAATAAATAAAATGATAAAAATAATGAATTATAGGAGATGTCGGTAGATGTCGCTATATATGTAATATACGTGTTAGTATTAGTACGAGGTATCATATTGAGAAGAGGAAAAAAATTTAGAATTAACGAAAAAGGCCTTTATATATATAATTTTTCTGTTGATGTATTTACAAGTTGTTATTATTATATAATAAAGATTTATATTATATTTCATGTATATATATATATATCATTTACAAATGAATCAGAGGCACAAATACTTACTAGCAAACAAATTAAGAGACTTCAAACAATTTAATAAAATATGTGGTATGTATATAGAGAACAATAAAAAGAAGTGAAGATAAAATGTTTGTATGAGAGAAAAAACAGTTGCTATGGATACCCTTGAAAAATATGAGACTTTTACAGGCTCAACTGAATATATTTATAGAAGATTTTATAATAGATGGACAGTTAAACATTTAAAAATGTATTCCAGGAGTCTTAAAGAACGTAGTACACATGTGACAAGTGTAGCTGATAAGTAATATTTTTGAGGTGAAGCAGAGAATAGAGACTATGGATTAATAAAACTGTATTAATATTTCAGAAATCTTTATTCTGCAATATATTGATATGTTTGTGGGGATGGTGATAACAATTTGTGATTATGTTACTTTTAAAAAGTTTTCAGTTGCTTAATCCAGAAAAAAAGTAAGTGTCACGATAAAAAGTGTTTTCTGTCTATTTATTCTGGAATAGTAAAGAGGAGCATTTTCACTTATTTTGTATAAAGAATCATTAATGACATAAAAATATAAATGCGGATTAGCCAGAAAAACTATCATCATCATCGTCAACCATTATCAATCCACTGCAGGATGAAGGTCTCTCCAAGTTTAATCCATCTTCTCCGATCTTTAGCTTCACTTCTCCACAACACCCCTGCACATTTTCTTATTTCATCCATCCATCTCATGTGTGGTCAATTTCTGGATCTTTTACAATCTCTTGGAATCCAGTTTAAAATTTCAATTGTCCATCTATTATCATCTCTTCTAGCAATATGTCCAGCCCAACTCCATTTCAATCTTTTAATTTTTTCAATGAGGTCAGTAACACCTGTTTGTTCTCGCACCCATACATTGCATTTTCGATCTCTTCTTGTTACTCCCAACATACATCTCTCCATACTTTTTTGAGTGGTCTGAAGTCTTTGTATTGCTATTCTATTAAGTGTCCAAGTCTCAGATCCATAAGTAAGAACTGGTAAAACACATTTGTTAAAAACCATCCTTTTCAAACACATAGGAACATTTCCTTTTAGTATCAAGTTATTTCTACCAAAAGCACTCCAACCAAGTTTAATTCTATGATTAATTTCCTCCATTATATTTCCATCTGTATTAATAATCTGACCAAGGTATTTGTAACTGTTAACTGCTTCTAATTCTTCATAATCAATCTTTATTTTCATATTTTGAGCAAATCGATTAAACATTACTTTAGTCTTTTTAACATTTATCTTTAGTCCTACTTTCCTACTTTCATCTGCTAACTCCTGCAACATTTCCTGCAGCTCTGAAGCATTATTTGCAAAAACAACTGCATCATATGCAAAATCTAAATGACTTAAATACTCTCCATTTACTTTCACTCCTTTAGTTTCCCATTTTAATCCACAAAATACTTCTCGCAGCACTGCTGTAAAAGGTTTTGGAGATATGGAGTCACCTTGTCTTACACCTTTCTCAATGTTGATTTTTCCAATATCATTATGTAATCTAATTGTTGCTGTTGCATTTTTATAAATATTCTTTAAAATATGAAATATCCTGGATCTATACCTTGATGATCCAATGCTTTAATCACTGAAGAAGTGTGTATAGAATCGAACGCCTTTTCATAATCTACAAATCCAAAACATAATGACAACTCATATTCGTTTGTCTTTTCTATGACTTCCCTCAATACCTGGATATGATCTATTGTACTAAAACCACTTTTAAATCCAGCTTGTTCTCTTGGTTGGTGGAAATCCAAAGTTCTCTGTAGACGAGTTGTAATAATCTTGGTAAAATTTTATATAAAACTGATAAAAGGCTGATAGGTCTGTAATTTCTAATATCTTCTTTATCACCTTTTTTAAATATTAATATCATTACTGCATTCTTCCAATCTTCCGGTACATCTTTATCATTTAGACATTTGGTATATAACTTTGCTAAAATTGTTTCTATTTCTTCACCTGCTTCTTTTAATATATCAATTATAATTCCATCATTTCCTGGAGCCTTTCCTTTCTTCATACATTTAATTGTGTGTCTCACTTCTTCATTTAAAATTCTGGGCAATTTGGAAGATGTAATAGATATAGGAGGTACTTGTTCTTTATTACTATATAATTCTTGATAAAAATCTTCTACCAATTTCATGATGTCATCTCTCTTTTTAGTAATAATTCCATCTTTTTTTCCTATTGCAGATATAAATTTCCTACCAATACCAAAATGTTGTTTAACATTCTTGAGACTTTTATTTTCTTCTACAGCTTTCCTTGCTATTTCACAGTTATACTTTCTTATATCATTTTCAACTCTTTTCCGTACCATTTTACAAAACTCGAGATATTCAATTCTTTTTAATACATCATTTTTGTATATCTTCATATTCCTTCTTTTCTTCATAAATTCTCTAGTCTCAGTAGAAATTTTATTAGTCAATTGCTGCTTTTTTCTACTGGCTATCTTTGTTGCAGTTTTTAAAAGTGTATCAGTTATTTTCATATTAATTTCATTCAAATCTGAATCATGTTCAAAATTTCCTAACACTTGAAACCTATTTATAAGTTCTAATTTAAATTCATTAGAATGTTTCTGAAGATTAGGAATATCAACTGTAAATATTGTTTTTCTTAATAATTTTTGTCTCTCTAGTTTTACATTAACACGTAACTTACACCTTACTAATCGATGATCACTTCCTGTGTTAAATTTATTAAGAACATTACAATCTTAAAATATGTATTTTCTGTTAGTCAAAATATAATCCAATTCTGCTGTACCCTTCATTTGGATGCTTCCATGTCCATTTCCTTTTAACATTTTTCTCAAAAAATGAATTCATAATATAAAGTTTTTCTTTTTCTGCAAACTCCACAAGTCTATGTCCTCTCTCATTTCTATTACCATAACCAAAATTACCTACAGCAATTTCATCTTTCATTTGTCTACCAA
Source organism: Epiperipatus broadwayi (assembly GCA_028023455.1). Taxonomy (NCBI): domain Eukaryota; kingdom Metazoa; phylum Onychophora; class Udeonychophora; order Euonychophora; family Peripatidae; genus Epiperipatus; species Epiperipatus broadwayi. The sequence continues at coordinate 1,313,677 of JAQFVV010000146.1, forward strand.
TTCTAGCATTAAAGTCTTCCATAACAATTTTAAAAAGTTGTTTACTCTGATCAAAAGCCTTTTGTACATCCATATAAAAATCTTCTACTACTTCATCACTATGAGAACTTGTTGGGGCATAAACCTGAATTATCTGCATTTAGTATCTGCTATTAAGTTGCATAACTAATCTTGCCACTCTGTCCGATACACCATCAATCTCCACAATATTGTTCTTCCACTTTTTACTTATAATGAATCCTACTCCACTTGTATTTCCAATATGTGTGCCTTTATAATAGAGTATATGTCCACTTTTTAAATCAATTGTTTCTTCACCTTTTCTTCTAACTTCACAAAGTCCAATAATGTCCCATTTAATATAAGACAGTTCTTCTTCTAATTCTTGCAATCTTCGTTCACTTGAAAGTGATCTGCAGTTGTAATCACCTAAATAAAAAGTCATCATCAAATGGCAGCCTGCATCCACAATCAGGGGATTCTTAGCACACCCTGCCTCCGGCCACCAACCACTGCCTTGGTTGGTGACTTTACAGCCTCCTGGGAATAAGGGCCATGCTTTATTTTTGTCTGTCATAATTGTATATATGTATTGAAAAAATATTTATCATTTACACAAACATTCATTCTGCCTTATCAGACACTGAGAAGAAAGACCATGGTGTTTCTTGATCTTAAACTCAGAGGTAAAAAGCCGATAAACTCACCATGCTGGCTATTGCGTGTTGGTGAGCAGCCCATCCATGTTCGTATACTATATGAATAATCACATAGTAAATAACAGCTGCAACGACAAGAACGTATGGAGTGGACATTAGGAATTTGCCCTGCTCGGTTCCTTTAAGGCTTCCAAGAGGAATCAAAGGGTATCCTTTCAGTTAATAGCAAACTCCTTTCTGCAGCCGAAAAACTATACAAGACAATATAATTCTTCATGGTAAGAAAGGCTGATACATAAATGTCTAATAGTAAGTAAAAACATAAAATCAAACAACTATTTGAAAAAAAAAAAACAGAGTAATAAAAATAATAGTAAAGTATTATTTATAATTACAATATCTTTTGATTTACTAAATTAAATTAAAATCAGGAAATCATCTATGCGATTAAATCTAATAAAAAAATTTAAAATGTTTATAAATTAAATAAATTATTGATATCGTAAAAGAAACCCATAAAATAGTAGGAAAATCGTTGTCAAACTTACAGACTAAATATCTAAATAATAAAAATGTACAAAATGATTGGAAACTGCACTAGTGATGCTGATGCTTAAGAAAGATGATTAAAAAATATAAATTACAATCCTAACAGTCTTCAATCTGTTTCAAATGGGATATATCCCAACGCAGCTATAAATAGTTTCCAATGAAGTTTGAATCAAAAACAGGTTGAATGTAGAAACCATTTTAGCACAAAGAATCAATGTGTAAGAGTTGTCATTATGTTCTGAATTTTTAAATCAAGGGAAGTCATTTGATTCTAGTCGCATTTCCACAATGATTAAAAATTTGGAACATAATATTATACATCAGATATTTACATCTTCTGAATAGTATTTATCAAAATTCAACAGTCATAATTTGATTATATGGTGTGACTAGGAATATTAACATTAAAATAGATACATGATAGGATTATCCTATATCTACAAAACTTTTTAGAAGAGTTTTAAAAATATTACTTTGAAAATTCAAATAGAAAACTAAAAACAGATAATGCTCAGATCTTACTTAAGTTAATTACATTTTAAAAATATTTTTTTAACTTCAGAAAATGGTAAAAGTGATATTAGATAAGAGTATAAAAGAATTAAAAATAAATGTGTTTAAAAAAGACTAAAGTAGTCTTTAAATACATTTTCTCAGACAAAAAGAATTAAAAGTTTAATAATCATGAATTAACAGAGGTTGAAAATTACTAAGGCCAAGATCAGTTGATTAATACAAATGGATTCTAGTGAATGAAAAACTTAAAATTATTTTTAGGGAGTGTAATTTTGGTATAACAACTGAATATTGAGATAGGCTTATTTATTTGAAAATAATGATTTTTTATTATATGTGTTGTATTAGTTTATTTAATATAAAGAGATCTCAAGTATGAAAACTTAACTTTCTAATTATACTGTTCAAAAAAACAATGGAAATAATTTTTTGTCAATTGCATAAACATTTGTGTAATTTTATTGTTGATTACACATTATAATTTTATTGATCAATTATGTAAAAATATTAATCTACAATAAATAGAATTGCTTTAATTTTGCTTCTAAAATTGAATTGTTTTACATTCAAATTAGTTAATCTTCTGCTGTTAAATACCATTAGGTTTCAGGCTATTTTTAAATGTCATTCATGATTATTATCGTTTCTGGACATCAGTTACAACATCTCTATGTCAATTTTGGTTGCATTTTTTTTTTTTGCATTTTATGCTTATTTTATAGGAAATTCGAAATTTAAAATTTTAGTTCTAAAAAAAATATGTATATAGTGATATATTTTGAAAAAAAAATCAATTTTCATTGTTGTATATTGGTGTTATAGCCCATCCTCTTTTCTCTGGTTGGATGGCTGTCAACTCCAGCCATTGTTCTACAAGCATTTCTAAGTGACAAAGTCAGAAATCAAAACAAAATGTTTTACACTCATAACTGATTTGGAATGTAAAAAAATATATCTATCATAATTTTTTACATTCATAATTAAGATTTTATATTATGTTATTGAAATATAAAGTTTGATTTGAAAAACTTTACAAAAAAAATAAGCATGGGAAAGTGGCCACTCTTCCAGACAATTGAATAACTTTGACTGCTACTGATCATAATTTGCATATCAAAGACATTCATTGATAAGAACAAAACACAATTATATTTTATAAATTTTTATGGAATTTATAACTACTTTTTACAGGATATTGACTAATAATGACTCTAGATTTATATTTTTATTGAAAATATTTAATTTTAAAGCAAGATAATACAACAGAACTGAATAATGAGACATCATAATTTATAAAAAACCAATAAAAATCACCAGCATTCACATAATGATTGGTTGAAATATAATTCTTTTGTTTTACTGCTGGTTATTTTTAAATGTTTTGGTACTGTTTTATTACTTCATGGCAGCCACTTGATGACACTATTTATATGCAAAATCACATAAATATGCTGTTTATACCACCTACCGTTTTCTAGGCCTATATATCTATGCAAAACCACAGAAAAGGTCATTTCCATGAGTCCACCAGTGCCAATGACATTATTTCTATGTTAAAAGCACAGAAAGATGCTGTTTATTTGTGGATGGCCTGCCTTGTGTTATGCACTTTGTCCCAATGCTCAGGTTCAATGTTTGTTACAATATCCTGTGAAGGTATCTGAAATTCAGCCTGCCACAACTCTTCAAATATGCATGACAAAGGAATTAGCTTACAAGTCATCTGACCTACTATTACCCCCTAACAATTTTCAACTCATCACCACACATTTCTATTCAATGTGGAACCTTCAAAAATTCAGAAAGTGTACATCCAAGCAATATTTTGACCAGCTCATGTGAAAAGTCACATTTTTGCAAGAACATGTCCATGACAAATAAAGTGGCAGACTTTTTGAAATCACGATAACTGTCATCCACATAAGCCAGTGTACTTGGGGAATTAATTAATTCTACTCTAATAGACATTTTCAATAGAACATGTTAATTGATAAAGTTTTAATTTTTGTGGATGTGAAAAAGCATATGATCTGCCATATATTGCAGGACTAAGATGAAATTTGTAGGCACTTATAATTAAAAGTTTTTAAGTTTTTTGTACTGTAAAATTGTTCTTGACTAAATTACAGGAATGGATTAAGGAAAACAATGAATTATGTTTAAACTTTTGGATAAAATGTACGACTGTAAAAATTTTCATAGTTCTATCCAGAGACCAAAAGAATTGTCAAAAGAATACATTTATTAATCTTAAAAATAAAATCAATCGAGTTGGAAGTTAATAATCATTTTAATAGGTGTTACATTAATATCCATTTCAAAGCTAGCTATTGTAATAAATCAATCAATAAATAAATACTTTTCCTTTTAAAAATGACCCAAAAAGGTAAAATACAGTTCAGTAATTAAATTATTATCAGTATTTTTCCACCATGATATACTTAGTTATCTCTCAAGCAATGCTAATGGACTTTGGAAGGGGGTGATTGTTTTGCCAGACAGTGCTGACGTAGAAGGAGAATTTTACAATAATAGAATATTTTCAACAATGCATGTTTAAATAAAATTGTTTCAGTAAAGTTATTAAGGAAATAAATAAATTATGTTAACCCAAATGATTATTATTTTACAAATAACAGGGTGGCCCAGTAATGTTATTATTATGTCTTTTTGCATAGCAATAACACTAACAAACATTACAAATAATGTTAACTGAAGAAAAATGTAAGAAAACTTACTGTTCTATTAGATCACGTCAGAATAAACATCTGACATGATCTAATAGAACAGTACATGTTTTCTTACTTTTTTTTTTCAGTTAACATTATTTGTAATTTTTCTTTACATTTTACCAATTTGAAAGTAAAATAATTAGATTTTTAGAAACTGAATAATCAGAGGTCACTATTTCTAAGAGAAATAAAATTCTAAGACAAAAAAAAATTACCTGTTATGTCTTGTAATGATTGGTTGAAATATAATTCTTTTGTTTATCTATGAATATTTTTCAACTATTTTTCTTCTTTTTTTCAGTTATTAACATTATTTTTAATTTTTCATTACATTTAACCAATTTGAATTTAAAATTATTCAATTGTTAGAAGCTGAATTGAAACAATTTTTTGTATTTTAGATTAATATTTTGTAAATAGAAAGATATGAAATTGATGAATAATAATTCTTTAAGTAATGGACCAATACAAAAATTAGACAGACATTGTACAACTTATACAAGTTGTATTTATTAGCTAAATGGTTAGATGTAATGAAAAATTTAAAATAATGTTAATAAGTAAAGAAACGTATAAGAAAAATATTTGAACAATAGCCTGTGGTAAAACTAAAGAATTACATTTCAATCAATCATTACACGAATGCCAGCCATTTCTTCTCACAAATTACAGTATATGATTACTCATTTCTGTTGTTGTTTTTTACATTCAAAATTAAAATTTTTAAATAAAAATCTAAATCTAGACAAGTTATTAGTCAATATAGTGTAAAAAGTAATCATAAAACCCATAAATATTTATAAAAAATAATAGTGTTTTCTTTCTTATCACTGATCGTCATTTATATGCAAATAGTTGCCAGGCTCTATTTACTTTTCCTTGATTATTTTTATTCTAAAATTTAAAAATGTTCATATCAAAGTTGATTTTTAGGTAAGTTGATGTAAAAAAAGTAATTATGAATGAAAACATTACCAGAAATATAGTTGTTTACATTCAAAATCTATTGAAAATTTTTTAAACATTTTGGTTTGATTTCAGGTTTTGACAATTAGAAATGCCTAAAAAACAATGGCCAAAGTTGAAGACAATGCTTACTGGATCCTTATAAGAGAAAAGGGGCTTGATTATATGGCAAATAGATGACAATGAAAAATCGATTTTTTCCAAAAAATTAATATCAAAGCCGGAATTTTTTGGAACTAAAATTTTAAATTCTGAATTTGTTACAAAATAAGCTTAAAATGAACAAATATGCGACCAAAACTGGAAGAGAGATGGCACAATGACAGTTTTTTTTTTCATATATTAGTAACCATAATAAACAGGCATTGAAAGATGGCACATGACGTTTAGTAAATGTAATTAACAGATAAAAGATAGTTATAGATATTTTGAACATTTCAATATATATATATATTGGAATCAAAATAAGAAAGTAATTAGTTATATTGACATACTTGAAAGATATAGGAAATTAACATGGAATTAGAAATAATATATTTTTATTGAAAGCTGTTAATAGATTGACAGTTAAAATCTTAATCTCATTTGCAAATTATTGTAAAAAAAACATAAAAATAGATAAAACAGAAGAATAAAAAGTGTAAGTTTGTTAGTGTGATATGGCGAAGAGACGTTATGGATTGTAGATACAGTACTAATGGTGGAAAGCCCTTCCTTGGCCGAAAATGATAACGAAGAAAGTTTTTAATTGTTTAATTGTATTTTTCCAAAGAAAACCTCTTGTATAATTCTAAATAAAATAAAATAAAATGTTTTAAATATGCAAATGCGAAAACTTATTTAGTCTGTAAATCCAAAGGATAAAATTGGAAAATACAATTAGTAAATCCTTGTGAACAAGATATATTTATTTAGTAAATTTTTATAAAGCATTATATATATATATGTGTGGATTATTTAGAGATTTTTGATTAAAAAGACAATAATACATAAAAATAGAAAATATTCTATAAAGTCTTTAGAAGTTTAGAGCAATAAGTAGACTTTGAGAAGGGAATTTGATAGCTCGTTTTGAATTTGTTTTGTAAAGAAAACTAATAATAGTCATCAAATAGCTTATAACATGTAAATATAATGCTAAGATAAAACTTAATTCACAAATTGTGTTTATATCTTATAATTTTAAAATTAAATTTGTTCTGAAGATTAGTTAAATATGAAATAAGTCTGATAAATTTCAAAATTAAAAATTCTAACGATTTAAATATGTGTCCTTGCTACTACTTTATAAATGTCATTAAAAAATCAATTGAATTACCAGAAATGATAATTTAATTAAATCACAAAAATATACAAAGTGATAGTTGTATATATAAAAACTCAAAGTATTCTTAATTGTCAAGCATTGGTGGTCGATAGGTCAACGACAACTTTGCTTTACAAGCAGTTGTCCCGGGTCAACGGGTTCGCTTCCCGGCTAACGCTATGACACATGAGAAAAAAACTCCTAATTGCCTATATAATAATAAAAAAAAACAATTTACTTAGCGTAAGATATTCTGCCATCAACGTGAATATTGCCAAATATAATAAATATTATTAACGTAAATAAAAATCGGAAGAACATCACTGAATTCTGTCTACAAGGAAAAGCAATAAAATTATTTTTCTCCCCCTTTTATATTGCTATTAATTATATACGATATTAATTCAGTGCATTAAAAGGATTTAAGCAATTTCATGTAAACAAATATAATTTTAAATTTAATTTAAGTAAAAATTATATTATTAAGTTAAATTTAATGAACGCAATGTACAGATTAAAGAATAAAACTAAGTTCACAGTTTTTATAAATGTATGTGTGCGTGAATTTATATATAATTTTTGACTCGTTTATTTTTGATTATAAATCCTTAAAATTTAATTATATATTTTGTCATGGATATGTTTATTTATATTTATATAACTATATAAAGCTTCTATTTCATTATATACAACATATATTATATAATTCTTATATAAACAAACATACATTAAAAGACATAAGTAAAGGATAAAGTTCACCAAAATGTATTTACGGCTATATCAATTCTTTTTTCTTTTTAGTTGACGTTAGTCACAATTTCTTACATGATTTTTTTTAATATTTGTTCCGCGTTTATGAATGTTTGACAATAAATCGTGCATTCACATATTCAACGTCAATGATTGAATAGGCTAATATATTATTATATCGATGTTAGATCAGATATAACTATTAATTTAGCGTTTATACACTAAATTGCAATTATATATAAATATATAAACAAAAACTCTGAAAAAACTCTATAATATTTAATGTATCTACACTTGTTTAGATCTATTAGCACGCTCTTTAAATTACATTTATAAAAAAAAGCCATACTTGATATATATAGTAATGTTGTTTTTTGTTTTTTTTCTGCTCAAAATTACTTCATTGAGTAGCATTTATTACGATCTTAAAGTTTGAATGCAAATTTAATACTAGTTTAACCAAAGCATAATGTTAACATATGAGGCAGACTTTTTTAATAAAACTTATTTTTACATAACATTGCTTTTAAATAAATCTCTAAATATGCATATATATATTATTAATTCATTCATTAATTAACACATGTGTAATAAATAACATTAACATTATTTTTTTTATTTACGACTTATACAAAAATTTAAAACTTTTGTTTAATGCTTATTAAGACTAGTTGATTTTTCATTAACGTCAGCCAGCCGTATAAACGATGTAAAATTTGTATAGATGTTCTAAGTAAATGTCGCATTAAGTCTATCTCATATTTCTGTAGTATTTATTTTTTGTAACATATAAATAAAAAATGCGTGTTCATTGTCACTTCACTAGCTACGATTCACAAATCTTGATAATACTCTAACAACAAAGAAAAACACAAAGAGAAAGCAAATAATATCGAACGGTTGGTTTAAATAAAAGTGACTTGGAATTATTTCACAATTGCAAATATTATAAATATTGAACACTTTTTTCTCATTTAATTGACAATTTGAATGCTTTAAATTTTTTTTTCGTAGAAAACGTTACTTTTCAAATTTCAAAGACTAACCTAATTGCTTACTCTCTTGTAATTTCAATACACCAATATCCTTCTAATATAAACACTGCAACATAAACATAATTTGCTACATCATGAAAACAATGTTCATGTCCACCATAAAATGCTATTATAAAGGGTTTATTTACAATTGTTTTTATTTATAAGTTCAGGCAGATTCCTATAACCACATCCAAAAAGATAAAAAAATATAATATAAATTAGAGATATCATTATAATTGTATATTATTAAATAAAATTACTCCAGTGAGAAAGTGTTTTTAATATATGGTTTATGTTTCAGTACATGCAATAAATTTGACATAGTAACATCCCTCTATACATATGTTTTAATTTAACATTTAATTAATTATGATTAAATGCTTTACTTCATTATTTGTTACTTATCAATCACAAAACATTGGCTACTTCTTTATCTCAAAATTCAAATCTTTCTTCTAAAAAAAACATTCAAAAAGATTTAAATTCTCATCATCATTTACAAATTCATCCAAGGCAGAACTTTTTAAATATATTTATCTTATTTAATTAAATAATATACCAAAATGTTTATACGATCCATTTAAAATATTGAGAGAATTGATTGCAACATCCATTGAATTGATAGTATTAGCATAATCTTATATTATTGTCAATATAGAAAGCAAAGAAAGGGGATCCTTGATTTTTTTTTGTTTTTAATTAATTCAATTTTGAAATCATCGCCAGTAATATTAAAATATAAATTTGGAGCTGATATATCTTAATAGTCTGGGTTTATATTTTATCAGTCACAATCATGTATATATATATATGCACAAAAAAGGATGCGCAGAAAGCAGTGAGGTTGGGGTTATTCTACAAAGCTTGTAAGAACTTGTTTTGCGAGCTATATATATGACATCCGAATTCAACTGTGTTTGATTTACATTATTAATTATTCTATTTGATTGGGTCACACTGCTATCAAGTGGACTCTCATTATCTAATTGATGGCTATGATGTTCCAGCGAAAATAGATCTGTTAGTACTATAAGTCATACAAAAATAAATAGGATAACATGTCATTTATCTCGATAATCCAAGAAAATCTTCGTGTTAATATATATAATCCAAAAAAATCTTCATTTTAATATATATATACATATATATATATGAACCCGCAAAATATGGTTTATATAACTAAATAAAAAATTAAAATTGTATCCAAATGTCAAAGTTTGACAATATTTTTATTTTTTTCTGTCTGATAAATGAAATCATTTTAGTAATATATCATGCTTGGCAAATGCTTACTGAATATCTGTTGTCAAATCATCCATAACTGGAAACAACCTAATTATAAACATCATAGCAAATACTTTAGTTGTTTCAAAAAATTAAGATAGTCCAACATAACTGCTGAATTTTTTAAACGTTTTTTTTTAAGAAAAATTTTATTCTATAGCTATATTGAATGTTACAAATACAAAAATGATATCAATTACATATCTATTTGAAGTAAAGTAGATCCAACCTTCTCCCATGTTGCTCTTGTGATATAGCTTGGAGCAATTAGTTGGTCCTTTTTCATGATTTTCTCCATGACATTCTTAAATTTAGTCCCATGTGGGTCTCTCGTTCCTTCAATTGTGACTTTACATCTGACACACCACAGGGCACAATTCACGAAAATTGCCAGTCTTATGTCCATAAATAGACCCTGACCTATATAATCTTTAATTGATTTGTAGTTTGCACTTGTATTGCTGTACCATTTATGAGATATCGATCTATAATTGGACATAATGGGACATTTAAGAAAAATATGATCAATTGATTCCTCCTCTCTCTCACATACCCGGCACACAGGATTGACCTTCTTGAAATTTCTCCTGTATGCCAAAATGAGTTTGTAGAGAGGGAGTCCAGGTTGATTTTAATTAAGAAATCTTGAAATTTTGCCTCAATGAACCAAAATTTTGATCTTGAAATCAGTTGCTGATTGGTGATCCCAAGAGACCCTTTGTTTATATTATTTTCCCCATGTATTATTTTATATGCATTCCAGTATTTAATTTTTGATACAATTGGATTTTCATTCAGATCAATAACTTTCCGAATATTATCAAATAACAGATTCCACCATCTTTTATTAGTGGGTGGTGTTCTATCAGTTGGTGTGACAGTTTCTTGATATGATATACTTGAATATTTGTTTTGAAGCCAGAATAGTAGGTTATAGTCTCTCTGGAATATCATGGTTTTGATACAATGTAATGAGAGGCCATTGAACCTTCTAGGCATTTGAAGTTTTCGGAGGCTGATGGCAGCAACCTTTCGGCCCCAGAATAGTTTTATGCATAGCAAGTTTATTTTTTTGATAAATTTTTTTGAGGGGTAGATACCAGATAGAAAATAGTTAATTTTTGGGAATATCAATGAGTTTAAAAGTCTTACTTACCATGAAGTGAGACATATATCTTAGAAAGGGAGGTAGTTGTATGGCAAATTTCTGTTAATAGGGATTCTTCGATTTCTCTCCTCATAGCACTATTGGATTTTGAAAAATTAAAGCCTATGAACTTCTGTGGATCAGCTGTAAAATTTGAAGCAATTTTCCTGCCAGTTAGCAAGCTCCAGGGGGCTGATTTCTTTTTATTGAATTTGAGTTTATATTTGTCTGAGTACCACACTAGTATTTGCTCTAGTTTAGTGATATATTTCTTGGAAGGCAGGCAGATAATTATATCATCCATATAACTGAGATGTTTAATCTTCCTTCCCATGGCAGGTACATACACTCCAGGCAGTGATCTCTCCATCTCCATCAATAGTGAGTTGATATAGGCTATAAAATATAGCATGCAAAGTGGATATCCTTGAGGAATTGAGATGGAGGGTTCGAACCCAGGTGCAATTTCCCATTCATTGTGATGTGGATGATTCTGTTGGCTAATAGGTTTGCAATCATCCTCAGATAAACACACAGCACCCCATATTCCTGGAGAACATCAATCAGAATGTCTGGCCTGACTGAGTCGAATGCTGCCAAGATGCCGAGTTGGACAGAGATCGGTTTTGACATCTTCCGGGCTCTAATAACATCGATAAGGAGTTTCATTTGGCCAATGGCATTAATTGATGATTCCCCTTTTTTTTTGCATATTGATTGGTAGAAATGTATTTATTATAAATTTTTGCTTGAATTTGATCCTTAATTAATTGTTTTATGATTTTAATTAAAAGGAGAATCATTAAGATAGGCCTCAGATTATTTAAGTCATGTTTTCCCTCTTTTTTCTTTAGGAAAGGTATGAGAGATATTGGATACAAGTTGTTAATCTCTCGACTTCCCTCTTCTAGGTGGTTTATCATGGCTTTGATTATTGGCACTGAATATTTCTCTAGATGTAGGAGGATGAACTTTGGTATGCCATGCATTCCTGGGTGCACCCTCTCTGAGAGGCTTTTTAGCTTGATGCGGATCTTTTCCTCAGTGATATCATGAGTCAGGTTATCATCTAAGCCAAATAGTCCATTGACATTCCCAGTCTGATCAAATTGAAGTATTGCCCTAAAGTGCTCTCTAATTGCACAGATCATTTCTGGGCCCACAAGAATGTTGTTATCTATCATTAATGACAGTGGAATGAGTTTCCTGCTACCTGTTCCCAGTGCCCAATGGAAGTACTCTTGGACCAGCACTGTTGATCTGGCAGGAATCTCTTGGCTCACTTGATTGACATATATTCAGCCAGAGATCTCTGCTTATCCCAGTATTGGCACTTCAGGGCAAGGGCAAGAGGTACAAATTGATTATCGAGTGGAAGTTCTTTTAGTCTTTGATCAATAGCATCAAGATCGGCTAATAAGCAGTTAGGGCCTTTCTTATTAAGGGAAACCTCATTTATTATGGAATGGAGGATGCCGATGAAGGAGAACCATGCCTCCTCCACTGGTAGCCTTAGGATATCAATTTTTTTAAAATAGATGTAGGCCTCAGAAAAGAGCCGTTCAGATGTGGTCTGTTTTAGCAACATTCGAATAGTGTTGTTATTCTCTTCAACAATCGGATGTCCAATGTTTGTTTCGAGAGATAACTCTAGGGCCAAGTGGTCAGAAAAAATCACTGGTCAAAGTTTTGCATTGATTTTGAAGTGAATACTCGGGGAATAGTAGACAAGGTCAATCAAGGATCTGGCATTTTTAGTGTAGAAGGAGAAGGCATCTATAGGGAAGAATCCTTCTCCACTCTCAGTACATGATTAAAGAGGTGGATATATTTTTTATTGAAAGAACTATATGTCACATTGAAATCACCCATTAGGATGACTGGAAATGGGTTTGAGGCCATGACTGAGTTGATGGTGGTGATTACTTTCATGATTAGATTGTGGTTATTTTTAATGTAGAGGTAGATTAGGTTGATTTGAAAGTGGTTATATTTTAGGTTAGCAATTAGGCAATTTGAATCTAAATGCAGAATTTTGAAGCTAGTAGGAGGATCTTTCTTGTAATTGATTAAAATAGCTACACCTCCTGCTGGTACCATTGAAATTGAGTATTTGAAGAAGCCCAGATTTTGGAGAATCTGATCAATTTTACAACATGAATTTAGATGTACATGCATATGACATTTGGCTGGCATCTGACTATCCAATTTTGAATAGCAAGTGCCCTGTCAACTGAGTTCAAGCCCCTAACATTAACTCCATAGAAATTTAACTTCATATAATTTGTATGAGGTGATTTGTCCTTGATTGACCCTGCCATTATCATTGGCTGATATCTGCCATTCCATTATTCATCTATTTCTGCCCAGACTACTTCATTACTGCACTTAGTCCCATGTATCTTCATATTGCACAGACTGATTCTCCATCTCAGAAGCAGCCCAGTCTGACTGGGAGATTTCAGTGTCACTAAGACCTATGAAAGAAGTTAGTAATAGTTCTTCTTGACTGATACTGTCATCCAGATTTATGCTCTGTTCCACTGTCTTAGAGGTATTGGATGAGATCTTGATAGAGGATTGAATATTGCCTTTCCTTCTCTTGTTATTCTTATCATTCCACTGATTTATCTCAATATCATCATGGTATTGTTTATTTAGTTTCTCAGAATTATCATTTGAATTTGATGTAATATCTTCATCAGAACTGGATCTGGTTTGTTGTCTTGATTTCCTTTTTTCCTTGTTCTTCTTTGGTAATATCTTTTTATTTTGTTGAGTTGTTATAGGGCTAGGGTCTTCATGCACACATTCTTTTTGGTCACCAAAGACTGTCACATCAGAGTCTGACCCACTCTCATCAATGATAATCTCAGGTCTGTTTGTCTCATTCTCAATCCAATTATGAGATTGGTTTTGTCCTACCCCACTAGTGAAGTATTGTGGCTCAGTGATATTAGAGTTGATTGGTATATTTATAGGGGTGTGATCCAACACTTTATATATGGGAGTGTGAATCGGGATTTCTTCTAACATTGTCAGTGTTGGATCAGATTGATTGAGTTCTTTTTGATTTGAGTCTAATTGTGTCAAGTTGTCCAGATTGTCCTCATCAACTATTTTAGAGTCCAGTATTGAGACCATTGTTGAGTTCCCTGCCTTCTTATTGCATCTGTGAATCCTATTCCATTTCAAGCCACATCCATTACATATGCGAGCTTTGCAGTCTTTAATAAAGTGATTTTGTTCCAAGCAAAAAAAACATTGTGGTGGAACTCCACGGAATGTTAGAACCATCGGTGATCCTCTGGAGTAGACCAATGTGGGTATATCATTGGGATGCACCCCTTTCTTTAATGTGATAGTGAAAGTACCAGTGTTGGTCAGAATGTGGCCATTAGTTTGATGGTCATATCTGTATGTTAGTCCAGTTGTTTTCCCATATTTCCCAAGCATATTATCTAGTTCTGCTTGATCAAAATTCATCAAACAGTTCTTGATGGTTCCATTGAGTATAATTGCTCTGTTTATATCAATTGTGCAGATGATCTTCCCATCCAAGAGTCTAATGTTATTTTTGAAACAATTTCTAGTAGACCATGAAGTAAATTCAGTAATTATATATCTATCATTTGGATGGAAAAAGATCTTATTAATTCCCATCCACATATCATTTTCAAAGATCATGTTGTAAAATTTCTCAATAGGGAATTTAAATAATCCTCCATTATGATTTGTTATGGCCAAAATCAGGGTTTTGTCATTGATATAGTTTGTAAAAGAATTTAGTAAGAGATCAGGGATTGAGTTATTAAATTGATTATTTATTCTTTGATATTCTTCTTCAGTAAGTTGTATTGTATTTTCTTCATTGTGAGCTTTTATTTGTTGTGATATATTATCACTTTCCATATCAAGAAAGTTCAGCATGGAGTTTTGGTTGTTATTTATTGTGTTTCCATTTTCCCTTAGCTTATCACTTTTTTTTTTAAGGATATTGGCATAGGTTTTATTTTTATTCTTACTATTATGACTTATATCTATATTTTCATTTTGCTTTTGGTGTGGAAAAGCACTTTCTTTGATTTTGTTGTATTTAGAATCCACAGATTGACTAAGAAGCATTTTTCCATCTTTAGGATTTTTCATAACGATGTTATCGCTAGAAGCGCCCTCAAACGGTTTTTTAAAACGAATTGTACTAAGTGTTTTTGGTTTATTTATGTTGCTATTAGTTTTATATGTGGTAGTATAGTTGCTGTGATAATTAGAAGATTTATTCAAGGTTTCAGAAATCATTAATTTAGGTGCTTCTGTCTCATTTTTAATAGCTTTTGAATTAGTAATGTTGTCTTCTATAACGACTTTATTGATTTCTAACGATAGACTAGGATTTTTTTCCTCAGATTTCTTTTGCTTTTCATGAGGTTTGATACTTTGTGAATCAGAAATGTTGTAGTAATTATCATTAGAGTTAGGAAATTCTGAATTGGGTAAATTTCTAACTTGGAGAGAACTTTTTCCAGCTTTTGCAGAATTTTTGTCTATTTTGTCATTACTATTACTCAAGCACATATCGGCCATATTAGAAATATTATCGGAAAGATTTCTATTCTTGCTTTTAGCAGATTTGGGGTTTTTATCCCCTTTCATGACTTAGGATTTAATGAAAAGTCACTTACCCACTTAATAGGGCACTTGTCTCAGCTTTAACTATTATTTTTGCATATAAAATTTTATTCTTTGCAGGAGCTTGGAGTGGTTGTTGAAACACTATTAATCGCCACTTATAAATTCTAACAATGGCATTATAGTTAACATCATGTGTCTTAACTAAATGAATCATATATTCTTATGTATTTCACTATATATATATATGTAAACAGCCATGATATTTATTATTAGTTTAGTTCTAATTTTGTTTAAATTATATTTACTTCTTGTATTTACAATGGCCCAAACGTCTTATATTGGCTAACAAAAAAAATATGTTCAGAACAGTTTCTAATTGTAATATTATTTCAAATTAAGTGGTAATAACAATAATTCAAAGGCAATAAATAATTCTTTTTGTACATCGAATATTATGTTATAAAGAAAACAGTACCATTAACAACAAATTACCAATGTGTCTATAACTTTACTATAATCAGCAATATAATAACAAACAATAATTATACTTGAAATTCCTTTGTAATACTGGCAAAACCGCTGTAAACCTATGCACCACATCTTTTGGTCAGTAAATTATATTATTACATAATAATAATAATAATAATAATAATAATAATAATAATAATAATAATAATAATAATAATAATAATAATAATAATAATAATAATAATAATAATAATAATAATAATAATAATAATAATTCAATTCAATTCATTTATTTAAGTGCTAAACAACAACATAAAGCCAATTACAGTTTGCACATACAATAAAAGTGAAAATAATAATAATAATAATAATAATAATAATAATAATAATAATAATAATAATAATAATAATAATAATAATAATAATAATAATAATAATAATAATAATAATAATAATAATAATAATAATAATAATAATAATAATAATAATAATAATAATAATAATGTATTTATTTAAAGTTAATGTTAATATTTTATAAAGGTACATTAGCAAGTATGATGAATACACGATATATATAAACTAGAATTTATGTTTCAAATGTAAGTGTAAATTATTTTTTCACTTGAAACATAAAAATGTCAAGTAAAGTCTTAGCTGATGTTTATTAAATATATTATATACTATTATAATATCAATCACATGTAACTAAATATATAAAATATTTTAAAATTAAAATTATGGTGTTTAAAAATTAGAGACTTTAGCTCTATGAAAAGATAAGATCTAGGAGATCATAGCAAGTTGTTGAATATAAACCTAATCAGAAATTTGCTGGCAGCTATTATCTGATATCCAATTCTATTTATTTTTACACAGAATGTTACCAAATAGATTCGTATTATGTAAATATCTATTTTTGTTAAACATGATTATATCAAATATAATTATTCTATCTATCTTTTGATTTTATAATAAAAATACTTATCTTTAACCTTTATTTTGTAATAAAAATATTTACCTCGCGATTAATTACAACTTACCACACAAAAGTCATTTAGATTGTATGTATAAAATATATTATTTATTAATAAATTTGTCTTCAATGGCATTTTATTTTTATCAAAATGATTTAGAATAATATATTGTGGTGAGATCTGTTTTTCATTTTTTTCTTGTAAAATGTCAGATATATGAAATCTTGGCAATGCCTAAATGTATTTGTTTTCCTTAAAATTATTAAGTAAACTATCAAAAATATAACAGATCATGATAATGCATAATGTGTTTAGCGATTTATTTGTGAATTCTGTAATGTTTTACGTATTTTATATGAATTATGTATCACTTTTATATAAAACAAAATAAACAACATAAATAATTTTAATTGTATACTCCTCAAATAAATCTTACAATCATTGTGAAATACATGATCTTTAACAAGACATCTCTCTCTCTCTCTCTCTCTCTCTCTATATCTATATATATATATATATATATATATATATATATATATATATATATATATATATATATATATATATATATTCAAAACTACCCCAAATCCAAAATTAAACCAGACCAGCATAAAAATAATCTTAAAACACAACCTAAGGTTTCACTGCTACAATCATATGTATATATATATATATATATATATATATATATATATATATACAATATATATATACAATATATATATATATATATATATATATATTGTATATGCTAAACAATATAATTATAAGGGATTTGAACTCAAAATTTCAAACCGCTACAGTTATCCAATATATCTTACACAACCAATATACATGATGACATACGTGTGAAAAAGATAAATGATGTCCAGTATTCATATTTTGTTCTGAACCAGAACTTATGGCTTAATTCAAATCTTTTATCTTTTTCACATGTTTGTGATCATATGTGTTGTTTATATAAGTATATTGGATAAATGTAGGGAGTTTGAAATTCTGAATTTAAATTCATTATAATTGCATGATTTAGTATAGACAATATATATATGTCTTTATATTATAATTATTTTTGGGATATTCCGTGTAATAAAAAATAGCTAAATAGCTGATGTTTCAGTTCAATTACAAGTACGTCCTCAGAGCGTCCTCTTTCTCAAATCATAAGAATGTGTGTGAGATTTAAAATTGTTATATTGAGCTTTTTCTTTCTTTACAGTTTTAAATTCTATTGGGTGAGAAGTTTTAAAAATTATAAAAAGAAAAACAATAACGACTTTAAATCTCACATTTATTCCTATGATTTGGGAAAAAGTTGTCACCCTCTGAAATGTCAGCTATTTAGCTATTTTACTACATGGAATATCCTGAAAATAATTATAATATGAAGTCATCATTTACCAGGGAAAATAATAGAATTAAAACACACAATTACTTCTCTATAAAGCTGCTTTAATATTTCAGTCAGCAGACTGGTTTTCATCAGAAAGCATAGCAAAATGACTATTTCAGAATTTATAGGCGAAAATATTACAAATAATTATATATCAGATAAAAAAACAAATTTCTATAGGCTAAAAATATTTACAAAACTTTGTATAAAAAATATATATTTACAAAACCTTGTAGAAAAAAATAGAAAAAACACTTTCACAAAAATTTTTAAAAAAAACGAAAAACAAACATGTTATTGTTGTTGTTGTTGTTATTATTATTATTATTATTATTATTATTATTATTATTTTTATTATTATTATCATCATCATCATCATCATCATCATCATTATTATTATTATTATTATAAAATGTATCAAAATATTATAAAGATATACTATTATATATGTACACACCACAAATACTGATATTCTACTATATCTAATTATATAAATATTTATAAATACAGTGATTAGATAATTAAAAATTTTATCCACTTAGGAGTGCTTTCAATTATCCTAGTAATCTTAATCAACTAATACTTTCACAGGCTAACCTTTCCACAATTTCATGATCTTAATGTTTGCTGTCTTCCTGTTAAATAAATCATGTTTGTATTTGTATATTATCATAGCTTGTTTTATTTTTCTTTTATTGTTACTTTTTTCAATTTGCAATATATTTACATTATTAAACTTGAAGTCAAAACCATAAACACATGACCTATTATGATCATAACAAACAGATGCTGAAATATTATTATCTATTTTACAATTTTGTTTTTATTTCTGAATCTGTTTTAATAACAGCAAGTGCTCTTTAGTTCTTTTTTCCAAGGTACACCTTGATTCACGTATATATCCACTACCACACCTGCTTATCCATTTATAAATGACACATTTTTTATTTATAAAAGAGGTTTTATCTTTAGAGTTATTTATTAATTTGTTTAATGTAGGATATGTATAAAATTCAATATCACATATAGTTTATAAATGTTCTTTATAAAATTTACTTGATCATTTGAAATATATGGTATTGATATCCATATTTTTTTTATTAGCAGGAGAATCAATATTATTATTAAAATTGTTTTTTCTTATATTTTGTATTAAAATCTCCTATATATATATATATATATAGGAGATTATAATTGTATAAATGTTGGCTATAATTATTATCATTTATATATATATATATATATATATAAATGATAATAATTATAGCCAACATTTAACAATTCATTCAAATATATTTCAATATTTTTGTCTTTATCCAATGAATATTTGCAAAGACTATTATTTCTAAATAGGAAGTACTACAAACCTACAATTGTGTGTGTGATTGGCAATCTTGATTTATATAGAATATAATGTTTTATTACTATTGGTTTAATAGACATATGGTAATCCAGCATACATTGATTTCTAGTTATTTTAAAATCAAAAACCTGAATGCACATTCAATCTTGATCTATTTTATCCATTTCAGGCCTTTTAAACCACTTAATTTTTTACACAACTCATTAATTGTATTTGGCTTACCACATACAAAAACATCATCAACATTCAATAATATACAGTAATATTTTTGATAACATTCATTTTTCAAAACATTTCCTTCATATGTATAAATTACAAAATTACATATTTGAGCAACAGTAGGTAAACCCATTGGCCAGCCATTGCCCAATTTATAAAAATCCTTCTAAAAAACTGCATATATATTTTATCAATAAAGCTTAATGTTTCAGTTATAAATTTTATTATTTTCATGTTAACATTTATTAAACTTAATGCATTGGAAATATTTTCAATAGATGCTAGTTGATCAATTGATCCATACATTTCACTGATATCTAGAATACATATTATATCATTAACATCAATTCTAACATTACAGATTTTAATAACAAAATTAAATGAATTGTATATTTACCGAAACCAAAAATTTCTTACAGCATTTTTCCAATTAAGTAACACATTTCATAATAAAACTTTCCCCCCAAAACCACCATTATACATAATGGTTATTTTTATGAAGTTTTTTTATTTACAAAAATATTGGCACATATTTTAGCAGAAGGATAAATCTTATAATAAATACAATTATCAACCACATTATTTAAGGCTTTTTTTAATGTTATTATTAAATTGAATATGCAATTTTTCTATATTTACTTTATCAACTTCCATATATATATATACATACATACCTGGGTCGTGTTTTATGTAGTAGATAGGTTACACAGAAAACCTGTATTAAAAAAAATCACACAACAAAAATAGACTTAATTTACCTTGAAAAATGGGGGATAGGGTCTGTAATTTTCAGAATTCACATAAAAGCAAAGCAACATGGAAATATTACTTTAAAATTTACATTAAAAAATAAGCAAATGGCTAATAAAAAATTTCAAATATTTGAAAAAAGTTAATACAAAACAAACTTTTTTTACATTTTTTATTAACTACAGTATTTAATTTTACATTTTTCATACATACTTTAATCATTAATGCTAGCGTTCATTTGTAAACTGGTAAGAAATCAGATTCGATGTGATATAATGTGTTGTGGCTTCTCCTTAAATGAAGTCAAGAATCTCTCAGCAATTATGACCAGAGAAACCTGTCATCCATTTCATTTTTATTTGTGATGTGATGTACAACTAGTTCCAATTTCAGTCTTGTGTTGCATTAATGGTTTTCTGTTTCCATATTAAAAAAAATGAAATCACAATCAAAACAAAAAGATTATAATTTATCATTAGAAAGATTATTTTCAGTTAATAAAATCTTCATTTTTTTATTTTAAAAATCTAAAAGATTATTTACTTTTGTTATTTATAACAAAATATATGTTTTAAAAGATTTTTTAAATATTTATTGTAATATTTTTATACATACATATAAATCTATTATTATTATTTACTCATTAGTATAAATAGGTTATTTACATAGAAGCTAAGTTTTTAATACAGCTTCAGGCCATATTCATGTTAGCTGTTAATATAACATTATATATTTGAAAGAAAAAAAAAGGATTTCAAATGAAAATAAGTTATTAATAATTTAAATTTCTTGATATCTAATAAATATAGTGAAATATGAAAGAAATTAAGAAGAAACATGAATCACATAACTTCAAAATCGCATTAAAATAATTCACATAAAATGTGACCCAGGTGTATAATATATATATATATATATATATATATATATATGACACAGGTGTATAATATATATATATATATATATATATATATATATATTCCCCTTTGTGTTAGTCTGCCTATAAAATAATTTCCTAAGAAAAAAAAAAACAAATCCCCAGGAAAGTAGGTAATTCAAGGTTGTGATAGTACCTATATTCATATTACAATCCCTAGAAAATTTGAAAATTCAAGTTTGTGATACTACCTATATCCATATTCATACCAAGAGGATTATGAATATAGATACCATCACATGCTTGAATTACTTAGTTCCCTAGGGATTTATTTTTTTGTTTCCTAGGGAATTATTTTATAGGTCGACTAGCACCAACGAGAATGTATATATATATACAGTTTTTTGGTGTGTACATATATAATACTATATCTTTATCTTTTTTTGTTATACTTAATATAATAATAATAACAATAATAGCAATACTACTACTACTACTACTACTACTATTACTAATAATAATAATAATATTAGGGATAATAGTAGTAGTAGTAGTAGTAGTAGTAGTAGTAGTAGTAACAACAACAACAACAATAATAATAATATCATCTAGAATAAGACTGGGATTTTTACTGAGCTAAATGTTGAGGCTGTATCTATTTGTATCACCACTGGACTGTATTTCTTTGTCTCTCTGACAGTTATCATTATAGCTTTAAATAAGAAGGCTGTGAGTATTGTGGATGAAGTTTTTTTTGCTGATTGTGCTTTGGAGATGATGTGTAGTAAGTATGTCTCTAGCATGTTTTTGTCACCTTTTCTAAAAATTTTATTGGTAGAGGGTACATTGAGATTGGTCTTAATTTATCTAGCATAGAAATACTTCTTTTCTTTGGTTGTATGGTACTATCACAATGGAGTAAACTCCCTATATTTGTATCACCTCTTGGGTTAGATAATTGGACAGATTACTAAGGTAATTTGTTGTAAACTGGCCTAAGTGCTTTAGCACAATTAAGGGGATTCCAATAGCACCAAGATGAATGAGTTGTTTCTTTTTTCCATTTTTTAAATGAAGATATCTTCTTTGAATATAGGATGGTCATCAATTGTCCCAAACATTTGGTTGACACACTGTATTGATTGGTTGTTTTGTAATTTGTTTTTTAAAGTTTTTAAATATTGCTAGAATCATGTTATGACCTGCAGAATATCATTATTTAAACAAATAGCCAATGATACCTTCATGTTGGATGTCCCAATGCCCATTTGATATATTACTTTGTCCATGTGTGTTCTTTGGAATACAGATCGTACTTTTTTGACTTTTAAATAATTTTTAAGAACATCACAGGAACATCACAGGCTTTATTGTAGACATATTTTAGTTTATATTATATATGTGCTGTTGTGTATGTTATGTTGGCCTGATTGCAGTTAGTCTCTTATGGGTTGTTCAGCATATTTTAATATTTTTGATGATGGTGGCTGGTGTCCAACTAGGTAGTTGATGTTAAATGATAATATGTTTATGAAAGCTTGATACTGTTGTATAGGGGTTAGATTCATTTATTGTATTTTGTTTAACATTAAATAGGATTCTGAAAAGAGAAGTTCAGTTGTGTTTGTAGGTACTAAAATTTTGACTGTTCTTGTAAGTGGAAGTGTTATTTTATGTATATTAGTCAGGCTGATTTAATTATTTAGCCATAATGATCAGAAAACTTGTTGGTGTAAATTTAATCTTGATGAAGTGATGCAAGATTGGCAAATAAAAATATAAATCAATTCTTGATGCAAACCAGCCATTGTGAAAAGATATTGCATCTCCTGATAGAAAACTTTGTTCACTCATAAGTGCAATTGCTATTTTGTGTATCCATTTCTGTATAAACTCCTGGTATGATGCATGACAGTCACCAACTACAGTTGTCTGGTCTCTTGTAGTTGCTAGCCTTGAATTTAAGGTTGATACTATTATTTTGATTTTTGCATTTTGTATTGGCATGTAGACAAAGACTATATTTGTGGGGATGATTTGGTGATAAAATGTGACAATTAGTAGGTACATATCTATATGAATTATTTTGAAAGTTATAAATGGGCAGGCATTTATAATTTCTAGGGCAATGCTTGCCAAGGGGGACTGGTAACCTTGGAATAAGCACAAAAACCTTCAGCTTTTACATATCTGTTAGCATCTATTTTTGATGCAGCA
Organism: Epiperipatus broadwayi; assembly: GCA_028023455.1. Classification (NCBI taxonomy): domain Eukaryota; kingdom Metazoa; phylum Onychophora; class Udeonychophora; order Euonychophora; family Peripatidae; genus Epiperipatus; species Epiperipatus broadwayi. Next base: position 1,337,516 of record JAQFVV010000146.1, read on the forward strand.
TAAATTGATTTCAGTTTCAAGCAGCCCTATAATATGTGGCCTTATCTCCTTGATACAGTTTTTAAGTTTGTATAATTTGGAAATCACATTTAAATCTCTAAAATAGATTGTCATTACTTTTATTATCATTATAATTCTGTTTGAGTATATTGCTATTTTAATCTCTGTTGTTCATTGATAGCATCTCAGATGCATCTTCATAATCCAGCTCAATTTCTTAGTCTAAAAATTAACTGGTTGACAAAGTGGGTTAATTTGAACAGTATCTATTTCTTCAGTTTCTACTTTTTTATACATCTATTCTTATTTGGGAGTTGGCCTTGGTTTCTCTTTTACTCTACTTATACTGATGTATTTTGTGATATATCTTTGGTTATTTCTTCCATGATTTGTGTGCTGGTCTTGTTTATTATTCCTGATATTTGTAGTTAGAGTCATTGTTATTTATTTAACTATTATTGAGTAGCTGTGTTTTATTCATTGTTGTTTATTTTTTTTGTATTCTTTTTGTTTGTCTAATCTTTGAGTATTCTTATTATTAGTTTGGGTCAGATCTTGCTCTTTTGTAATATCGTTTGCCTTCTTTTTTTTCTGCCTTGTTGTGGAGGCTTATTATGGACCAGATTTGGTTGCTTCCTCATCAATTTATGACTTTGTGTTATTATTTTGTCTTAAGAGTTTGGTTGATCTGATTCCTGGACCCTCATTTCCACTTCTGTTTGATATGTTTATATTATCAGATATCTGTTGTTTATTTTCCTTTTTGGTTTTTTACTGTTTCTATGTCCATTTGTTTTTATCTTAATAATATCTGTATATCTGCTGTTTTTGTACTTAGGTGATCTTTATTTGTATTTTCCATCTCATTTGTTGTCTGCTTAGTATTATTTTGTTCCGTATGTCATAGCTTTGTCTCATCTTTTGTAGTAGGTCTTGCATCTGGTCTCTGGTCTGGTTCTCTTGAGGAATATCAGATGAGGTTAAGTGGCTTTTAATGTTTTTTTGTTCATGTAATTTATTGTTAGATGCCCTCTAGTTCTGCAATCATAGCATTGTGGTCTCCGGGCTTTTATTCCTTCCTGATCTATTATCTGGTTAGGGATGTTTTCAAGATTGATGTTGTCATTTAGCTTAATTTTAAATTGAAAATTGTAAACTGGAATAGGTGTATTGGTGCAGTAGGTTGGTTTGATATATATTCTTTGACCAAATGACTGTATTAGCTTTGTAAAATTTTTCACATTATAACCAACGTATATATTTCTCAACGTACCTGGGCAGTAGTTTTGTAGGTTTTTATCTATTATAATGAGAGCATAATTTTGGAGCGATTTAATTTTTTCCTGAAATTGTGCACATCGCTTTTCGTTAAAAATTTCAATCGCGATATATCTAAAATTCGGGTGTTTTCCCATTGCTAGTATGGTATGCCACATTTGTTTTTACCTATTTCTTTATATAGGAAGTCTCTTGGGAATTCATATAAGGATAAATTCTTATCAGTAACGGCTAATATTAAAGATTTATTTGAAAAGAATTTTGCAAATGTTTTGAATAATTTCTTTAGGTATGGTATTATTAAACTTTAGGTTAATTTTTTTCAGATCTTCTTCAGACCACGTTTAGAATTCCGGTTCATCATCATCATCATCATCATCATCATCATCATCATCATCATTATCATTATTATTATTATTATTATTATTATTATTATTATTATTATTAGCTATGCATATATATCATCAATGTCATTTTATGGCTCTTTTAAATCTTGTAGTCTGTAGTAATACTATATCTTTTTTGTTAACCAATAGATAATTTGTTTTTATAATATCTGCATACGTTTTAGCATCGTTTGCCCTGTTTGAATTTGTGCTAATATCTCTTTCATTATCTAATATAAATTTTTTTCTCCTGACGCAATGTTTGCTTTTGATACTAACTTGGTTTATTGTAATAAGCTTTTTTTTTCCTTTTTTTTACAGAAAAAGTTTTTTTGTGTTACTTTTTCCTTTCTTCTTTCTTCATGAATTGTGTTCTATTCAAACATTTGTACTTTTTATTACTTTTTCTTGACATTTTGATAGCACTGTTACCACTACTACTACTACTACTACTACTACTACTACTACTACTACTACTACTACTACTACCACTACTACTACTACTACTACTACTACTACTACCACTACTACTACTAGTACTGCTACTGCTACTACTGCTACTGCTGCTACTGTTGCTACCGCTGCTACTGCTACTACTGCTACTTCTGCTAATGCTCCTACTACTGCTACTACTACTACCACTACTACCACTACTACTACTACTACTACTACTATCATCATCATCATCATTATTATTATTATTATTATTATTATTATTATTATTATTATTATTATTATTATTATTATTGTTATTATTATTATTATTATTGTTATTATTATGATTATGATCATTATATTTCAAAGAATTTTATTAAACAAAAGTTACTTAGAATTACAAAAAGGATTACATTTCGTTACATAGGCAATCATGTGAATAGTTTACAACCAATTCTATATTCTAAGTTCAATTGTATTTTACAGATTACATATTTTTTGTTTGATGGTAATTCTGGCATAGGTTTGATGGTTGTTTTATGAATGACCATGTTATCGCTACAATGTATGGAGGGCTAATTTTGTAATCACATTCTTTTATTTGTTGATTTTTTTAAAAATGATGCTGAATGTCTTCTTGTATTGTTACCCTATGTAAATGAGAATCTGCTGCACCAGTATGCATATAATAGAAAAATTATTGCTCGTATTATTGGGGTAGGTTTTTTTGAAAAATTGTAAGAGGGTTTATTATTGATATATTTTTCTTTAGTAGGTTTCTATTAGTAGTTTTGTATATTAGATAGACTTGTGCATTAGTAGAATATATGCTGTTGTGTTTCTTCTGCTGTGTGGCATATATTGCAAAAAGGATAGATGTTATTTTTATATAGATCTCTGCATTGAAGGAATATCAAAGAAAATATGATGTTGCATGAAGGCTTATTCTTAATATAAAATCAAAATATTTCGGCTCTAATGACCATTTTTTGAATTTTTGTAGTGATTGATAATTGTTAATTACAAGCATTGTTGTTTGTATGGCTTGAGGATTTTCTGAGTATAATATGTTGTAAATTTGCCAGTATGAATATTTGTATGTTGATTCTATGTTAATTTGGGTAGATATTGTTGTGACACTTTAGATTAGGGAAGGTAAATACTATAAATTTGGAGGTGGAGTATCCATTGGTGTGATTGTGAGCAATCATTTTAATTTAGGGAATTGTCTTATTGTTGATGCTAGTATGTTGATTGATTTCTGCATGTAGAATGTGTAAACAGTATGCAATTCTCATCCATTGTCTTTTGTAGATTTTCTAAGAGATTTAGCTGATATTGTGACTGCTTTGTATTCCCATAGTATTTTTGTGCATAGTGATGATACTTTTTGATGTGAAATGTTTAGAGAATTTTATTGTTGGAGAAAATATATTATTTTAGTTGTAATTAACATGTTGAATAATTCAACTTTTGAGTATATCACTATGTGTGCTTTTGATACAGAGTTTTATATTTTATGGATTCAAGTAACTTGTTTTGTATGTTTTGTTCATACCATTGTTCCCTTGTAGAATGGAAAACCTAGAAAAGGAGTTTGTATACATTTTTGTTGTATATATGACCAAGCTGCTGTTTTATTAGGATTGAATTTTATTTTGAATTCAGATGTGCATTGATTTAATATTTTTGTAGTATTGAAAATTCTTTACATGATTTTAAAAAAATTATGATATCTCCATGTATGCTAAACATCGAATGTTTTGTTGTGTGTATGGATTTTGTATTTCAGGCATGTTTTGTTGTATTTTCTTATAAGTGAATCTATGCAGAATGTGAAGAGGAGTGAACTTAGTGGTGATACTTGTGAAATATATTGTGTTGGAGTAAATGATATTGATTTTTCTTCCATTGAGTGTGATACGAATTTGTCTATTAAGAAGAAAATTGGCAATTACATAGTGTATTGTAGGTGACATTATAGTGTTGGCTAATTTATTAAGAAGTATTTTGATTGACCGTGAATCAAAAGCTGCTTGGATGTCTAATTGTACTAATATTAATGCATATTTTGTATTGTATTCATAATTGTTTTGAATAGTAAATCTGCAAATTGTAGAGATGATGTAAGTGGAAGTAAGTGTTGTTAGATTTGATCTTTGGTGGCATTTTCTAAAATTTTCCCATAGAAATAGATCCTAGATTTGCAAGTGTAGATATATTATTTTTTTATTAAATGACACTATGGCTATTGTATTTAGTTCTTTAATGTTGTAGATTTTTTGAGAAAGATGATTTGCTAGATTGCAAATGTATTTTGATGTGAATTGGCTCAAATATGCGAAGACAAATTTTGGTATTCAAGTGTTCCAGGATGACTTGTGTTTTTAATTGTATTAAGTTTATCTGCAAATTGTTATGCATTAAATGGATAATTTGTTTCTGGTAGTCCAAAGTAGTTATCTGAAGATGTGAGTCTTTTATGTTTTTATAGTTTTTCTTAAAGTACTTTAAGATAAGTTTTATCATAGTCTGTCCTTCGTATGTTATTCCATCTACTTCCAATGCTATTGGTACTCTCAATGTTGGTGGATATCCTAAAGCTTATCTAATATATGCTGTAAACCATATGCGTGTTTGCAAGAGACATATTTTGTTCTTTTTTAATTGTTATGTATTCTTTTAGTTTCTTACATGTATTATTGATTATTTGTTTGAGCTTGTATATATTTTTCTGTGAGTTATGTGAAGGATGTGAGATTATGATTCTTTTGTGTATTTCATCCACAATTGTAAAAAGCCTTGAGGGTGTAGGTGAGTTATGTGTTATATGATTGATATTGAATGAAAGTATGTTGGTGAATGCCAAATACTTGTGTATTGGGTCAAGTATGATAGTATCAAATTTTGTAGCATTGTATGTGTTTCTGAAAATAGGAATTCTGGTATTGATGTTGGCGCTGGATGTTGTTTGAATGTTTGTTAAATTTATTATAAGTGTTTGTGCTGAGTGATCAGAGAATAGAGATGGGTTTAACTTAATATCTATTAAGTGATGAAACATTGGTAAGTAGAAGCATAAGACAATTAGATTTGTGAAACGTTTTTTGTGGAATGATATTGAATGTAAAGGTAGGAATCCTTGTCCACTCAAAAGAGGTATTGTTAGTTGGTGAAGTCATTTTGTTGTAAATTGATTGTAACTCATATTAAAATCGCCAATTAATATAGTAGGATAAGAAGTTGATGTTAGCATAGAGTTTATTGTGAGAATTATATGCGATAATATTGTAGGTCCTGGTAGAATGTAGACAAAGATAATGTTAATGGGTGTGATACGGTTGTGAAACGTTATAATTAATAAATGAAAGTCGATGTATAATATTTTAAAACTAGAAAATGTGGTGGTGGAAGTTATAATTATTTCTGTACTTGGTGATCATGTTGATGCACCACTTGAAAAAGCGCAAAAACCAATTTTATTTAAATAGTTGGATGGATCTATATATGAGCCAGTATATATTTTAGCTTCTAGAAGACCAATTATATGTGGTGTTACAGTACTTACCAATGTGGTGTTACAATACTTATCCATTTATTAAGATATTGTAATTTTGATATTGAATTAATTTCACTGACGATAAAAGCTGTTATTTTAATACCCATTAAGTTGTACCATAATATGTTAGATGATTGTAATTTTTCTTGCTATCTGTAAATTGTAATTTGTATGTTTAATTTTCTTATGTTATAACTCTTGTGGCATGGTTTGTGTAGTTGATGATCTTGTTTCATATGATGTTATAATTTTAGGTTGATTTTATTTTGCTTGATATTTTGTTGTAAATTATTAAATGCTATTTGTATGTTTTCATATGGTTGATTTATTATGCGTATATATTTTTTTTATTTTTTAATATCAGGCTTTCAAACTCAGACGTACACACGACCCTCAACTCTCCATGCCATCTCATATTGCTGACTCACCTGATCACACACGTGTTGATCGGATAAATAATCACCATTATATGTATTTCATGCTAAACCAGCAATCATAAGTTGGTCCAGATTATTACCTTCACACATATACAATCAGTGTTTAGCTTTATATTAAGATAGCCAATTTTCATACTTTAATGGACAGCCTTCAAACTATTCCAAGCAGGATTCCTCCGTTCATGTTTATCGCTAGAATATCATTCAGTTATCAGCAACGTGTTCGTAAAATAAATATTGAGATTTTTATATTAATTCTAAGAACCCTGAGATCATAATATTATAATTTAGAAATTAGAACTCATATATCTATTGCTGAAGAAAGATAAAGTGGCATAATGAATGAATAAGATTTATAAAACTAACCATTTGTTAAATGTAAATTTAATTATGGGAATATGATAATAAAGTAGTTAGAGATATAGGGAGTATTGAAGTAGAGACAATGGAAGAGGTTTATGATAGAGAAAAAGTTAATTGTACTCTTGCTACTGGGTGATTTGTGTTGGGAATAATGAGAGTTTTAAATTTACTGCAAGAATGAGTTGAGGTCTCTCCTCCTTAAATTTATTAATGTCACTTTGTAATGTTTATTATTGTTGTAATTCGAGGTATTCTCGTCACGAATTACAGTAGCAATAGCGAAACATTGAGATTTAGCCGTAGAGTTATTATTATCAATCTTATATTAATCGTTTTATACACATTCGCGATAGCGTTATTATATGAGTTAACCTTACTTAGCTTGATATAGCACCTACCTCTTTTTTCGCTCTTTTTACCTGTGTGCAATATATATATATATTAATGCATCGTAACTTTCTTTTACCTAACCCTGTTGGGATAAGTACATGTATTAGCAAAATCAATAAAATTTCAAAGAACAAGCGTAGGTTAAAACAAAAAGGTAAAAACAAAGAAATATATTGATGGGAAATATGTGCACACACAACTTATATTTTAGTTCTATATGTAATACAGAATATGCATTTTGTAACTAATTCTTTTTATTTGAGAATATATTTTAAATTGTTTATACCAACAAAAGTTTATATGTTTTTTTAAATGTATTAGATAAAGAGAGAGAACAGTTAAGTTATGGATGTATTTTTTGTTATCTAAGTTAGAAACTATAAAATAATATGTTTTTAATTGGATTTGTAGATAAAGAAATGTCTTACAGAGAAAGTTTTATTAATTTTCTTTTGGCTGATTTTGTAAAAGATTAACCATGTTTAATCTTAGCTCAGAGTCAGACAATTTTAAAATGCAGAGAGTTATTTTTTCTGCAATAAATTAAATCATTTGATTAAGAAAATTATTGTAATTTTTTAATTAATTAAAAGATTCATATGTGAGCTCATTAAAAACAAAAAATAATTAAAAAAAGTATAGCTTGGATGTTTTTCTTCTTTTGTTTGTATTCTGTATAAGACTTAGAATTTGTTTTATTGGTATGTGAGTGCTCTAATTTAGTTACTGGCAAAAGAAAACAAAATTGCTACCAGATAAAAAAATTAATTATTGTGATAATGTGTTTGAATGTACTCCAGAAAGATTCTGGATATGAAATTTATTAACTACAATTTATTATAAAGGGTAAGATGACATTAGGTTGTGTAGACTTTCATTTTATAATTAAATTGTTACTAATTTTCTTCTTTTCTAAACTAATATAATAATCATCATCAATCATTATCAATCCATTGCAAGAGGACAGTCTCTCCAAGTTCAATCCATCTTCCCTGATCTTAAGTTTCTCATCTCCACATCACCCCTGAACACTTTCTTATTTCACCCATATATCTCACATGTGGTCTTTTTTGTATCTTTCACAATCTCTTGTATTACAGTTTAAGATTTCAATTGTACACCTATTATCATCTCTTCTAGGAATAAGTCCAGCACAACTTCACTTCAGTCTTTTAATTTTTTTCCATGATGTGAATATAACCTAGAATGTTCTCTTTCCTATATATTGTATTTTTGATCTCTTCTTGTTTCTCCTAACATGCATCTCTTCATACTTCTTTGAGTGTTCTAAAGTCTCTGTATTGCTCTTCTATTAAGTGTCCAAGTCTCAGATCCATAAATAAGAACAAATACATTTATTAAAAATCTTTCTTTTCAAACACATAGGCATATGTCATTTTAGTAATAAGTTATTTCTACCAAAAGCACTCCAACTAAGTTTAATTGTTAACTTCTTCTAACTCAACATAATCAATGTTTATATTCATATTTTGAGAAAATCCATTGAACATTACTTTACCCTTTTTAACATTTATCTTCAGTGCTACTTTAGTACTTTCATCTGATAATTCTAGCAACAATTCCTGCAGCTCTAAAGGATTATTTCCAAAAACAAATACATCATCTGCAAAATCTAAATGATTTAAATAATTTCTTTAGTTTTCCATTTTAATCCACAAAATACTTCTTGCAGTACAGCTGTAAAAGGTTTTGGAGATATGGACTCACCTCGTCTTATACCCTTCTCAATGCTGACTTTCAAAGTATTATTATGTAATCTGATTGTTGCTGTTGCATTTTTATAAATATTTTTCAAAATATGACAATATGCAGGATCTATATCTTGATGATCTAATTCCTTAATCACTGAATAAATATTTATATAATCAAATGCCTTTTCATAATTTACCAATCGAAATCATAATGACAACTCATATTCATTTGTCCTTTCTAAAACTTCTCTCTATATCTGGATATGATCTACTGTACTAAAACCATTTTTAAATCCAGCTTGTTATCTTGGTTATCTTGGTTGGTAGAAATTCAATGTTCTCTGTTAGATGAATTGTAATTATCTTGGTAAAAATTTTGTATAAAACTGATAAAAGGGTGGTAGGTCTGTATATTCTAATATCTTCTTTATCAATGTGTTTACATAGTAATATTAATATACCACATTCTTCCAATCATCTGATACATGTTTAACATTTAGTCATTTGGTATATAACTTTGCTAAAAAAAATTATTATTTCTTCACCTGCTTAATTTAATATATCAATTATAATTCCATCATTATCTGGAGCTTTTCTTTTCTTCATAAAGTTAATTGCATGTCTCACTTCTTCATTTAAAATTCTGGGCAATTCAGAAGATGTAATAGATATAGGAGGTACTTCTTTTTTATTGCTATATAATTCTTGATAGAAGTCTTCTATCCATTTCATGATATTGTCTCTCTTTTTAGTAAGAATTCCATTTTTTTTCTTACTGCAGATATAAATTTCCCACCAATACCAAAATGCTCCTTTACACTCTTGAGACTTTTATTCTTTTCTACAGCTTTTTTTATTCAGTTTACAGTTATACCTTCTTATATCATTTTCAACTCTTTTCTGTACAATTTTACAAAATTTGAGATATTCAATCCTTTTTAAGGCAACATTTTTATTTATTTTGTTATTCCTTCTTTTCTTCATAAATTTTTTAGTCTCAGTAGAAATTTTATTGGTCAATTTTTGTTTTTTTCTACCAGTTATCTTTGTTGCAGTTTTTAAAAGTGTATCAGTTATTTTCATATTAATTTCATTTAAATATGAATCATGTTCAAATTCTACTAATACTTAAACCGATTGGTAAGTTCTAATTTAAATTCATTAGAATGTTTCTGAAGATTAGGAATATCAACGGTAAATATTCTTTTTTTAAATATTTGTCTCTCTAGTTTTACATTAATACGTATCTTACATCTTACTAATCGATAATCACTTCCTCTATTAAATTTACTGAAATCATTACAATCTTGAAATATGTATTCTCTGTTAGTCAAAATATAATCCAATTATGTTGTACCTTAATATGGATGCTTTCTTGTCCATTTCCTTTTAACATTTTCCTCAAAAAAAGAATTCAAAATATAAAGTTTTTTTTTCTTTTTCTGCAAACTCCACGAGTCAAGGTCCGTTCTCATTTCTATTACCATAATCAAAATTATCTACAGCACTTTCGTCTTTCATTTGTTTACCAATTCTAGCATAAAAGTCTCCCATAACAATTTTAAAATGCTGTTTACCTGATCAAAAGCCTTTTTTACATCCATATAAAAATCTTCTACTACTTCATCACTAGAGAACTTGGGATATAAAGCTGAATTATCTTCATTTCATATCTGCTATAAAGTTGTATAACTAAACTTGCCATTCTGTCCGATACAGCATAAATCTCCACAGTGTTGTTCTTCCACTTTTTATTTATAATGAATGTTGTTCTTCCACTTTTTATTCATAATGAATCCTACTCAACTTGTATTTTCAATATTTGTGCCTTTATAATAGAGTGCAGATCCACATTTTAAATCAATTGTCTCACCTTTTCTTCTAACTTTACAAAGTCCAATAATGTCTCATGTAATATAAGACATTTCTTCTTCTAATTCTTGCAATCTTCCTTCACTTGAAAGTGATCTGCAATTGTAAGTACTTAAATAAAAAGTCATTATCAAATGGCAGTCTGTGTCCACAATCAGGGCATCTTAGCATCCTCCACTTTCGGCCTCCAACTGCTGCCTTGGTTGGTGACTTTACGGCCTCCTGGAAATAAGAACCATGATTTATTTTTGTCTGTCATCATTGTATATATTTAGCAATCGATGCCTAATCATCATCGAGCTTCATGTTTCACCATCTACTCTAACCTCCTAGAGGTCCACATTTCAGACCTTGCTATAAATATATGCTATTCACTCACACATTGTATGCTGAATCATTAGAAAGATTAGTAAAATTAATTTTTATTTAGTAAAATAAAACAGTAGTTTGAAAGATGCGTATATATATATATATATATATATATATATATATAATATTATATATATATATATATATATATAATGATTAAAGCAATAATTTTATTGCTATGTTTATTGCTGTAAAATACATATATATTTGTGATTATTTTTATATGTGTGTGTATTTAATGTGACAACAAAGAAGAATGGGGGAGGCTCGAAATACTAAAATAATCTTTGTTTAAATTCAGCTTGTTGCTTATAATTAAAATTGTCAATCGCAATTAAGATCGAAAACAAATCATTTATCAGTTGTTGTCAAATGATTTAAAATAGCTAAAAATGGTATTTCAAGCCTTATCTGTATAAAAACATGTTATTAATTAAATGTTGTTTGTAAGGGGATTATAGAGAGGGTATAAAAGGAGCCCATAAGACCTTCTAGATATATTAGTTGCTTTCACTTGATGAGCGAGTTAGTTACTTACACTTGATGGATTAATTACTTAATTTCACTTGATAAATTAATTGGTGACTCTTACTTGATGAAGTAGTTAATTACCTGGAGAGTGGACTTTTACATTCCTGATTAAAAAGTGTTGCCAGACCATCATTTAAGAAGTCACATGAAGTTTAGTGCAATGGAGCATGAGTAGTGAAGCTGTCTGCCTTTCTTTCTTCCTCTCGGAGGACTGTCTACCAGCCATAAAATTCCATCTGACTGGCCATATGAGATAACGTACAATTGCCAACCTGCCTGCCTGCTGCTATGCTGATATCTTAGGTAAAATCATGTAATTTAGAGCTGCATTAATATGAACATTCACGGGTGATTTATAATTTGTAGGTAAATTAAGTCATAGATCCATTTATGATGTTTTGCTAATTTTTTTCATAAACTCTATTTCTCTATAATCCTGTATTAATACTTATGTAAGGTAAAAGCCTGAAATCCGGGCAAAGCTGCTTAGGGCTCTGTTTACGTGTCAAAAAACATAAAAATGCCATTTCGGCAGCTGACACTGGCCTTACAGGGTAATAAATCATTTACATATTATATTAACCTATTGCTAGGCTGGTTTTACATGAGATTGCACAAAAAAAAAAAAAACTTACTTTTGATTTAATAAGAAGATAAAAACAAGTTTGTCAACCAGAAAAAAAAAGGGCGAAAAAATTGAAAACAATTGCCAAATAATTGCATTCTATTTCAAACAAGGTCGGGGTTTAAAATAAATGACTCTTTCGGTGTACTTTTTGTTAATAATAACAGTATGGAAAGACCCCCAAAAAGTAAGCTGTTTTTATTGTAGAAGCCAAAAAAAAAGAAAAGGCTAATTCAAACGAAATATAAACAAAAGTCAAAAGTGAAACAAAAAAAATTTTTTTTTGTTTAAAACAAAATAAAAGGTCTTGACTTTTTGTGACAATTCTTGATGCAAGGGTGGGTGTTTCAAAACAATTTTTTAACCCCGCAACAACATGAAAGTTACTTTTGATTTCATAATAAGAATAAAAACAATTTAGTCAAGCAAAAAAAGAAAAGGTTGAATAAAGTCTAAACAAGTTGCAAATAATTGTATTCTATTTTTTCGGTGGCGGGATTAAAACAAATTCTTTGGACGTCGTGAAATGGTACAAAGTTTTAAAATCATCAAAATAAAAGGTACACAAAATTAAACAACAACAAAAATGAATATAACAATTTGTTAAATAATAAAGAAATCATGTTATAAATAAAATCAAAATTTGTTTAACTGATAAAAAAAAATCACGTTGTATTATAAAAAAAAGTTGCAGCCTGGTAACATTATATTTCATTGATTTTGTCTAGCATCAACACTCCAAGTGGCTTTGCCTGCATGTCAGGCTATTACTCTTATGTAATTCTAAATATAAATTGCTTTCACACTTAATTTATGTTTATATAACTTTATGTGGATCAGTTAAATATATACAACTTATTTTGTTTAATATATATATATTATTTTCTCTAATATGTCTGTGTCAGTCAACCTCGCGACATTAACTAAATTCATTAGCAAAATTATATTCATTTGTTTATTTAAAATAGAAATCGTTTGCTAGGTTGGTTGTATATCTAAAATTATTTTACTGTGGATGCTTATTTTACTTTGTTGTTTAGTTGCCATTATAAAAGATCATGACACTTAATATAAAATTCTACCTTTTCTCACCATTGCCTGGAGGGCTAATTCTTTAATTAATATGTATATGGGAATCAAACTTAAATGTAAATTTTATTAGTTTAATGATATAGAAAAGAGTTATTATTCATTACAATTTGTTAAATGACTCAGGATTGAAAACAGATTATTGCACAAGAGGTTAGACAATTTCCAAGTTTTAAAATAATATTAGATGAAAATTGTGTTATAAAATTATATTCATGTCCAATAACGTTGCTGGCATACATCTTCCTTTATTCTGATATTTTATCTTTTCCATTTCTTGATTGGGTACATCGGAAGCCAGAAGCTCCATCCTACTTTTTTTAAAATCATTTGTAATCAGGGATGCTTCTCCCTGTGGAATGTGAGGTTTATGAAATTATGTGCTGTGAATTACAGTACATCCAGATCTGGGATCTCAAACCCAGCCTCTCCTTCGATATTGCTCCACCAGAATGCGCGGACATATCAAATCTAAGTTTGTCTCAAGTATTCTTTTAAATAATAAAATATTCAAATGCCATGAAGGCCAGATTTCTTTAAGGTATGCTAGTACTGTTACTCTTGTCTTTAATTTGATTACCATTCACCTAACCTTAGTAAGTCGCAGTGATGTGTTAAAGATAATAATTCATTTTGTAAAAATACATTTAGTTCATTGAGGTAATCTGCTTTCTTTTAAAAACTGTTATCGATTCCCATAGATGTAAATCTAATTTATATTAATGATTGCATAACTTACTCTCATAAATGAAGCAAATTATTTGTTTCTTATATCTAAAAAACATATTTGCCAAACAATGCAAATAAAAGTATAAATAATGGTTCTCCTAAGAAATACATGATTGAAATCATATATTTTGCCTGTTATAAAATAAATCATTGACTGTTAAAACTGTCACAATGTTTTATATTTATTTTCAGCATCCACAATGTTCTGTAGCAAAATTTACTTGAATTAGCTTATTAACTCCGCACAAGTTATAAAACACTATAAAATTGTATCTGTAAAATTATATTTATTAAATGAGTGATAGAGGGGATTTTATACAACAAATTCCCAAGTCTTGTATATAAACAATATTGTCCCAAGTGTGAAATTAGTTGGTAAAATATACATACATTTCCTTAATCTTTTGTAATATATATATGCGTTTGTTTAATATTTATTAAATATATCTATTTCATGTAAATCCTGGTTTGTCATTGAGTTATTAGTTTCGTGTTAATATTTAAAACTACTTTCTTTAGCTGATAGCTTAGCATGAATAAATAACTATAATAAATGTAATTATTGGGCTACCCCGACCTCGATCATCATCATCAGTCTGATCTTATGCTCTACCACTTTGCTTCTGGCACAGAAATAAAATATTTTTACTGTGTCATCAGGCTTGTTGTTCATTGGATCAGAGATTCGAAAAATAGGCAAATAGGTTATAATTCAGGATTGCTCCAGACCTGTGTATCTCAAGCATGGTCGGATTCAAGGTACTTTTGCTTAGTATTTGAATCTTGTTAAGTGAGTATTTGACTCTTGTTAAGTGAGCATACTATTTTGACTGGTACAATATCTATTGGAAAAATATTTGTCATATATATATATATATATAATTATAATAAAAATAATAATGATAATAACGGTAACAAACTATTAAAAAAAATCCTTAAATTTGCAGAAGTACTTTCGGTTAATTTCTTGAACCTGCCTCAATTGCCATTAAAATTCAAAAAAAAAAGGAAGAAAACAAAGTGGAAGCAAACATCATCAATTCAAATTTCACGAAGCTCCTATTTTAATGTTAGCAGATTGCCTATTAATAGTTTGTTACCGTTATTATTATTTTTATTGTACACATGGTCTCATTTTACGTGATAGATAGGTTCCTCAGAAAACATGCACAAATAAAATCACGCAAAAATAGACATACCTTACATTGAAAAAGGGAGGGTGCGGTCTGTGATTTTTTAAAGTTCGTGTAAAAGCAAAGCACCAACGTAAAATTACTTTAAAATTCGCGCAAAAAAAAAAATAAGGAAATAAAATATGACTAATAAAAAATTTCAAATTTGAAAAAAGTTGATACAAGACAAACTTTTTTAAACTATAATATTTAATTTTATTCAAAATAATATATTTTTATGCATAATTTACAGTAATTTACATTTTTTATACATGTTTTAATTATTATCGCTATTTGCCGTTAAACAGATTTGCTTGCAAACTAGTAAAAAAACAGTTTCTTCACAAGAGAAAATATAACTAGTGCCAATGTCACTCTCATGTGTTAATTGTTTTCTGGTGATAACATAATTAGTAATTAATCTAACAACTAAAAATTAAATTCTTAATTTTGCCTTTAACTTTCAATTTTAATTGTGCCACTGCTATTACTCACCTTTTAAAAATAAACTTGCAGACACTAAATGATTAATAATTGATTACATTCTTTTTTAAAAGGCAAAAACAGAAGGTGATTTAAAATGCAAAATTAACATGCACAATATGTGAACAAATTTACATTATAATCTTGTAAAATTTAATGTGTGTATATATAAAATGTGGAAAAAAATGATTTTAATTTCATTATTGCATAAAATCTTACTATTATAAAGCACTGAAAATATTGAAACTACTAAGATGAAAGTCGAATTCCAATAATGTGATATTACTTTCAATATAACATAAGTGCTTGAAATTTATTATTTAAAGTAATAGCGCATTATCGGAGTTCGACTTCTGGTTAAACACAAATTGCGTAACTTCAAAATCGTGTTAAATAAGTCCGCGTAAAAAGGGACCCAGGTGTAATTACAATTTTATTTTAATTAACAGACATTTTATTTTTATATATTATATATATATATATATATATATATATATTGTAACCTTCCAGGTTGGCACCAGGAAGAAATGTGGGAAGATCACATTTGTACTAACAATGGCTAAAGATAATTAGCTGAGAAAAATGAATTGTGATATAATTTAATATTTAAAATTGAGTTTTAGGAAAATTAAACTTAAATTGTGGTGAGATTTGCTAGTTAAAATTAGGATTTTTAAAAAAATTAAAACTTTAAATGGGTATATTGATTGGTGGCATTTTGGACTATATGTTTGATAGTAGATGTTTGTGTGTAGTAGAAGATTTACATGTCATAATGGGCAGATACATAGATATATTATTAATCAGAATTTTCTTTTCTATATTTTATTTATTATTTACTGATTATGTATTGTTCATAATCTTATGTTTAAAAATGATAAAGATTATTTGTATAATAGTAAATAACATTTCTAAAATTAATAATTAATATTTTTTTATTATTATGTTTATACCATCCAAAATTGTATTGTTAAAATTTTATAAATAATATTTCTGTCAAACTTCCAAAGTTGATTGTCATAGAAACACAGAGGGAGTGAGTGAAGAGAGACAGAAAAGTTTAAAACTTGAAGAAAGTAAAAAAATTCCAAGGAAGAAGCTAAAAAAATAAAGCTTAAAAGAATCAATAACTATCTAGGAGCATTGGAACAAATAAAAAAAACATTGTGAGGATTCTAATAATATATTTATTGGAGAATTTCTATTATACTACTGGAGTAATATAACCATGAAGAGATAGACCCAGAGGGAAGTCAGCTCCAAATTTCTGCCAAAGCCATGATCCATATTCATTATCTTTAAAATATCTGGATGTCACATAAGATAAGTAATTATGATTTATTTTAAAGTATTACCAAAAATAAGTAATATCAGAATGACAAAATTATTTAAAATAAAGCTAGCTAAATTTTTCTGGTTAAATGCTAGAATCAAACGCTTGATTTTCAATCTTAATAATTTTCTATCAATCTTCTGCAAATTAAAATTTAAAATGAAAAAGTTTGTCTATTTAATCTTGTATCAAGAGGATAATTTTCTACTGTATAACTTTGCAATTCGTGTATATATAATAAAATAATTTCAATGCATGCAAATGCCATTTATAATGCCTGTCACAGAATTCTAGGATAAAAAGAAAAACTCTTATCATTCTTAACAAGTTATGCTTAACAATCGAATAGACATTTTTTATGTTATAATTTACTGTTGTCATTGAATAATATGTATGTTTCTTTCAACTTTTAATTTTTTTAAGAAAACTTAACATGTAATAATGGGATATTGATAAATATTTTCATTACTGATTACAATAGATGTATAAATAATTTTTTTTGTGTGTTTTCTTTTAAAAAAACAAAACAATGTAACTTCATATCATTATATTATAATCTATTTTGTATGATCTAGAAATTATACTATAGGTGATTATATATACTCGAGTGTGTGCATGATGCTATAAATTATTATTATTTTAAAAATGTTGCATTTATTGTGCTTCAATTTTGTTAATGAAGTTTATTTAAAAAAATAAAGAATTAAAACCTTATATGTTATCAGTTCGTTATATAGGAAGTATATTGAATGTGAGTTGAAGGTAGAAATGGTCAAGGGACGATTAGATTATTTAGGTTGAGTTTGGAGATATTATTTAACCCTTATGTATATAAGTATAGGTGTAAGTGTTTTGTTAGTGTTTTCCCATGCCTTTCTTTAATTTTGTATAGCTAATGTTAGATGGTGTATACATTGATTATAACAGATATGTGTTGTATAAATTTTTATTATATGAATAAAAGATGATTGATTTATGGCATCATCCAAGTTTTATAAATAAGCTAATAAAAAGTATGTTTTAAAAATACATTATATTTATGATATAAAAAAAAACGCACATATTCGAAGATATATGATTCACATATCAAATATTAGTCAGTTTTGGTTTTACTTTAGAAGAAATGTAATTGGTTAGTAAGGTGCATAAATAATATTTTTTTTATTTATTATTTATTTTGTCTTTTATGTTTAATAAATGTTTTATTAAATTAATAACCCATATGAATTGCTTGATTATATATATGTGCGATTCTCCATTTCCGCACACACACACACATCTGGTTAACATAACATAGTTATAGAATACATAAGTTTGCCAATCTAAGTCAAGTTTTATTTAATTTGTCTGGTGGTAATAAATCTCAGTATTACAATGCCAATAATATATTTTACTTTGCTTAGAATAGATGGTGATGTGGATATAAAATGTATCCAACCCTCATCATTATCTATCCTATACTAAATATGATAATTGATGATTGTGCAATAATTTTATTATTGAATAGATGCTCAGAACATATTTAAATTAACATTATAGAATTATTGTTTAAAGACGTTTTTATCATCCTTATTTGCCTCCTATATGATGACCATATCCTATAACCTCAACTGAGCTAAGCCATAGAATAATTACAATATAATAATCTTTTAAATGAGTTTAAAAGAAATTTACAATTATAAATTTTATTCTATTTTGTATAGAATTGAGGCCTCGACATTTATGGGTTAAATGCTTGATATACAGGGTAGGTTAACATGGATGCCCAATCATGGGGCCTGATATATTTAGGGTTAAGTGGCCGCCCTAATGGGGCCTGATATATTTACGGTTAAGTGGTGGCATGCAATGTGGATGGCCTGATATACATGGGTTAAAGTGGTGCACAACGTGGAAGGCTTGATATATATATAGAGGCCACAATGGTCGATATATTTATGGATAAATGGCTGCACAATGATTGGTGATTGATTCATCTTTGTTTACATGTGAATTGTGTTCTTTATTGGAGATTATATATATTATACATTCTATTTCAAGTGGTGACTAACGTGGATAGCTTGATATATACATAGAGGCCACAGCTGCCAAAAGTTTAAATGGATGTCCAATCATGGGATCTTGATTACTTAAGTCTCATATCTTGTAGAGTGTTTATATTTTTGTTGATATATATTGGCATATACCTGAGATAAGAAGTAATCCAGTGCCATTGGAATTACTTTAATCCTGTTTTAAATATACAGTTATTGTAGAATTGGTTTCAAAATAGAATCAAGTTGGCAGTTTTTTTATTCAAGGATTTTTTTATATCAATCTGGAAGATTAATAGAAATGTTTGATAAAATGGAACTAGGGATAAATGGATTATTAACTAAGGTTTGAAATAAGCCAATTAGAGTTTGAAATAAGCCAATACCTGAAAGATGTGTAATAGATATATGAATGTCAGATGTATAGTTAAAAAAAACATTTTTAGGTGAAATAAATAAATACAGCCATGAAACAACTTAGTTTCAAATTTGAAAGCTATATAATTATCACAACTTATAGTAAATGTTAAAGTTGATAGCATTATATATATATATATATATATATATATATATATATATATATATATATATATATATATATATATATATATATATATATATATATATATATATATAAATAATGCTTGTCAATTAAATATAGTACTGATGCTAGATAAACATAGAATTATTGATAGTATTAAATTATAAAGTGTTAATGTTGTTCGTATCTGGAACACTTCTGTTATAGAAAGTCTATAATTTTGAAGGTTAAATAGCATACTTGATTGTTGGAGTTTTGTTGGTTGGATTGCAAGTTTTGGTGATGGTTGGAGAGTTTCTGTCATTGTCTTAAGTATATGGTGTATTCATGTCACTGGTGATTGATTATTCTCATTCACTGCTCCAACCCAAATTATGATATCAGTTGTTAATTATCATGAAGCAGTTAACAGTAGTCCTGCCATGATTTTGTCTCTAAGACTCCAGAGAGAGCAAGGCATAGTTCTTTCTAATATATATATGTAATATTTGTCTCTAAGACTCCCAAAGATGAGCAAGACAATATTTTATAAATAGCCCCTAAGACTTGGATGTAAGCAGGGCATTGTGATAGTGTTTGTATAAAATAATATGGGTTGTGGTAGCTTAGAGTGACCAAAATGAGACGTTCATCAGAGTGTTCATGGAGCATTGTATGTTTTGAGAGCAGTGATGGAATTCTTTTATCTATTTCAAAATTGTGAACTGCTAATAATTCTTTTTGGCTGTCAGTAACTGTTGTATCTTAAGAAGAATGGATGAATATATAACTTGAATATATAGCTCATTCTTAAAAGGCTATTTTCTATATTCTTATGCAAAAGTTGGCATTTACCATATTTAAGTAAAAATTGTATATCAGTTGTCATAGTAAATGCATGTCATCATTAATTTTATTTTGGTTATGATTTTTTTTTTTTGGGGGGGGGGGTTATAAATGCTGGTTATAATATTTGAATGCACCCAACACAGCATACAAATAAATGAACATGTTTAAATGGTTTGGTCTTTTATCAATTATTTGAATTGGTGTCGTTTGTAATATAACTATAGTGGATCATGTAAAATTTAATTAATAATTTCAGTTATGTTTAGATTAATGTTATCTAGTGAAAACTTAATGTCTTCTTGCCTATGTGTGTGTGGAAAATGGAACATTATATGGGAAAATAAAATTGTGGAAAATTTATGTCATTCAGGTAGTGATGATGAGTTTGAATTGTTGGTTTGGTGGAGGTTGGAGCTGGTATACCTTATTTTCTTAAGTAGTATTAATAAATTTTTAAGAGATTATAAAATGGAAGAGTTTAGTTTATATGATAGTTTGGGTGGGTCTCAAGAGACATCATCTCCAGACATTGTTGTGATGTCCCCTGATCTTGAATCAGGAAATGAAGCTATGGATATGACATATGGAGGGTCTAATAGGATGAGAGATACTATCCCTAAAACTCTAGATGAAGATATGTTGTTGTTAAAAGATATGTTTGCAGAATTAAAAGAATTAAAAACAGAACTAAAGTCTGGTCAAGTAAAATTAGAGTCTGGTAGAGTAGAGGATAGAGAAAAATCAGAAGATATGTTTGCCAAATTAGAATCTGGTCGAGTAGAGGATAGAGAAAAATCAGAAGAGATGTTTGCCAAATTAGAGTCTGGTCGAGGGAGGATAGAGAAAAGTCAGAAGAGATGTTTGTAAAATTGAAGTCAGAACTAAAAGAAATAAAATTGAATCAAGATAAGTCAGAGGAAAGGATAGCTGAAATAAAATTGGAAATGTTAGGAATAAGTTCAGAAATGGTAGAAATAAACACTAGTATAGTTAAGCAGATGAAAGTTGTGGAGGAAAAAGTAAAACGTCAGGATTCAGAGATAGCAATAGAAATAAAATTGAGTCAAAAGAAATCAGGGTGGAGGATGGTTGAAATAAAGTCAGAGATGTCAGAGATAAAATTAGAAGTGAAACTAGAAACAAAGCTACAAGCAATGTTAGAAATACCCAAAATTAAGCTAGAAATGCAAGAGAATATTAATGACCAAGTTATGCAGGTTAATAAGAATGTTAATTTAGCCAGTGATGAAATAAATGTATTCAAAGAGATTGGAGAAATAGTTAATCAGGACTCAAAATTAGTAAAAATTGAAGATATAGACATGCTTAAAGATTCAAGAAGAATCTTGATAAAGAGAAAGAAAGTAGTAAATCAATGAAGACAGAAATAATTTCCTTAGACATGAAATATCTAGAAATTTTGGAGAATGATTTGCTAAAGGTTACTGATATCACTAGTAATAAGTTTAGAAATAAAAATGAAAATTATATTCCAAAATGTGTTCATGATTATTTAGAACATAAGGTGAAGGTGAATGTTTTCAAAAAAATATTTTATGGAGATACTAAACATGTAATATGTAGTATGAAATGTTTACTAGAAAGTGTTAGTCATGCTAGAGAAGTCGGTAAAGTGAAAATAAAATGTAAAATTAAGAATACAAAGAAGTTTGATTTAAATTTTCTTAGAAAAGTTATTCATCCGGAAAGAGATTTAGGAAAAACCAAAGTAAAGTTTAAATGTAAAAGTAAGAAGAAAACTAAAGTAGATTTTATGAGAGAGATAATTAATCACAATAAGCATATGAAGAAAATTAAAGTAAAATTCAAAAAGATGAGTATAAAGAAGGTTAAGATAAGTTATCTTAATAAAGATGTAGATTATATAAGAGATATTGGGAAAGCAAAAGTCAAATTTAAATTAATAAATGAAAAGATAGTTAATTTAAATCTTGGTAGAAAGATTGTTGATGAAGAAAAAGAAATTGGAGAAGCTAAAGTCAAACTAAAGAAAGTATATGTAGAGCTGATCAATGTCATAGGTTTAAAGACATCCAGAAATAAAAGGATAGAGCATAGAAAGTTAAAAACTAGACTAAAGAAGATTGAGTTAATGTCTCTTTGAGATAAACTTGTCAGAAGAAAAGAAATAAAGAATAATCGAGCAAGGTTTAAAGTTACTGAAAATGCTCGCACTTTGGTTCCATGTCCTGCAAGACATGATTAATAAAAGTTATACATATTGTTCAATATAGAATTTAGTTGTTTTTTGCTTATTTAATGTTGCTAAAATATAATAGAAACAAGTGTTTGTAAAAGCATTAAATGTTTTATTGTTTTATGTTTATTCGACAAACAATTTTCTAATTGAGGAATGATCTTAATGTAAAATTTGATGTGCTATTAATATTGATTGTTGTTTATCCAATAATTTTTTATTTCGTAAAGGGGAAGGATTGTAACCTTCCAGGTTGGCACCAGGATGAAATGTGGGAAGGTCACATTTGTACTAACAATGGCTAAAGATAATTAGCTGAGAATAATGAATTGTGATATAATTTAATATTTAAAATTGAGTTTTAGGAAAATTAAATTTAAATTGTGGTGAGATTTGCTAGTTAAAATTAGGGTTTTAAAAAAAATTAAAACTTTAAATGGGTATATTTATTGGTGGAGTTTTGGACTATATGTTTAATAATAGATGGTTGTGTGTAGTAGAAGATTTACATGTCATAATGCAGATACATAGATATATTATTAATCAGAATTTTCTTTTCTATATTTTATTTATTATTTACTGATTATGTATTGTTCATAATCTTACTTTTAAAAATGATAAAGATTATTTGTATAATAGTAAATAACATTTCTAAAATTAATAATTAATATTTTTTATTATTATGTTTATACCATCCAAACATTGTATTGCTAAAATTTTATAAATAATATTTCTGGAAAACTTCCAAAGTTGATTGTCATAGAAACACAGAGGAGTGAGTGAAGAGAGACAGAAAAGTTTAAAACTTGAAGAAAGTAAAAAATCCCAAGGAAGAAGCTAAAAAATAAAGCTTAAAAGAATCAATAACTATCTAAGAGCATTGGAACAAATAAAAAAACATCGCGACGATTCTAATAATATATTTATGGAGAATTTCTATTATACTACTGGAGTAATATAACCATGAAGAGATAGACCCAGAGGGAAGTCAGCTCCAAAATTCTGCCAAAGCCATGATCATATTCATTATCTTTAAAATATATGGATGTCACATAAGATAAGTAATTATGATTTATTTTAAAGTATTACCAAAAATAAGTAATATCAAAATGACAAAATTATTTAAAATAAAGCTAGCTAAATTTTTCTTGTTAAACGCTAAAATCAAATGCTTGATTTTCAATCTTAATAATTTTCTATCAATCTTCTGCAAATTAAAATTTAAAATGAAAAAGTTTGTCTATTTAATCTTGTATCAAGAGGATAATTTTCTACTGTATAACTTTGCAATTTGCATATATATAATAAAATAATTTCAATGCATGCAAAGTCATTTATAACACCTGTCACGGAATTATAGGATAAAAAAAAACTCTTACCATTCTTAACAAGTTATGCTTAACAATCGAATAGACATTTTTTATGTTATAATTTACTGTTGTCTTTGAATAATATGTATGTTTCTTTCAACTTTTAAATTTTTTAAGAAAACTTAACATGTAATAATGGGATATTGATAAATATTTTCATTACTGATTACAAAAGATGTATAAACATTTTTTTTGTGTTTTCTTTTAAAAAAAACAAAACAATGTAACTTCATATCATTATATTATAATCTATTTTGTATGATCTAGAAATTATACTATAGGTGATTATATATACTCGAGTGTGTGCATGATGCTATAAATTATTATTATTTTTAAAATGTTGTATTTATTGTGCTTCAATTTTGTTAATGAAGTTTATTTAAAAAAATAAAGAATTAAAACTTTGTCTGTTATAAGTTCATTATATAGGAAGTATATTGAATGTGAGTTGAAGGTAGAAATGGTCAAGGAACGATTAGATTACTTAGGTTGAGTTTGAAGATATTATTTAACCTTTATGTATATAAGTATAGATGTAAGTGTTTTGTTAGTGTTTTCCCATGCCTTTCTTTAATTTTGTATAGTTAATGTTAGATGGTGTATACATTGATTATAACAGATATGTGTTGTATAAATTTTTATAATATGTATAAAAGATGATTGATTTATGGCATCATCCAAGTTCTGTAAATAAGCTAATAAAACGTATGTTTTAAAAATACATTATACTTACGATATAAAAAAAATGCACATATTCAAAGATATATGATTCACATATCAAATATTAGTCAGTTTTGGTTTTACTTTAGAAGAAATGTAATTGGTTAGTAAGGTACATAAATAATATTTTTTTATTTATTTTGTCTTTAATAAATGTTTTATTAAATTAATAGACCATATGAATTGCTTGATTATATATATATGTTCGATTCTCCATTTCCACCCACACACATCTGGTTAACATAACATAGTTATAGAATATATAAGTTTGCCAATATAAGTCAAGTTTTATTTAATTTGTCTAGTGGTAATAAATCTCAGTATTACAATGCCAATAATATATTTTACTTTGCTTAGAATAGTTTGGTGATGTGAATATAAAAGGTACCCAACCCTCATCATTTTCTATCCTATACTAAATATGATAATTGATGATTGTGCAATAGTTTTATTATTGAATAGATGCTTAGAACATATTTAAATTAACATTATAGAATTATTGTCTGTAGACGTTTTTATCATTCTTATTTGCCTCCTATATGAAGACCATATCCTATAACCTCAACTGAGCTAAGCCATAGAATAATTACAATATAATAATCTTTTAAATGAGTTTAAAAGCAATTTACAATTATAAATTTTATTCTAACTTGTATAGAATTGGCGCCTGGGCATTTATAGATATAATAAAGTAAATAAGCGAAGAAGATAGAGGTTACACTATATATATATATATATATATATGTAACCTCTATATATCTATATATATATATATATAATGAAAATTAAATATATTTTAAATAATGGTAAACAATTTATAATACAATATAAATAAAAACTCATAAAGAAATATTTTCGATTATATTCATAATCATTTTCAACTCAACTTTCAAAATGAAATCATCTATTATCAACCGGAAACACATGTCGATTTAAATATCCCACAATTCATTAATCCTAACATTTGCTGACTGTCTGTTTATTATCGTATTTTTATACCTACTAACAAAAACTGCCTCTTTAATTTTTCTTTTTTCATTATCTCTCTCTTAGCCTAAAATTTTTATTTTGTTTATATCAAAATCAAATTTAAAATTACAATTCCTGCCATGATCATAAAAAACAGATTCAGTATATAACTTGACTTCATTATTATTATCATTGCATATCTGTACATTTTTCAAAACTCTTTTATACAACAATTTATGTTCTTTAATCCTTTTCTCAATATTACATCTAGATTCCCCCACATATGATAAGTTACACCCTCAAAAAATTCTATAAATTTTATTACTCACATTATTTTTTTCTAACTTATCTTTTGAATTATTAACCATTCTATTTAAATTACCCGATCCATAAAATGAAACATTATATATATATATTATAAACTTTTTTCATAAATTTTACTTGATTATTATTATAAAAAGGCAAAGAAATCCACTTCTTACTCTCAATTTTTTCATCACCAGTATTCCTATTAATTTTCTTACTAAATTGACAAACCACTTGATAAATTTCTTTTATATTATAACCCACACTTAATAATTCACTTATATAATTTTCAATATTTTTTCTTTTTGTCACATGCATATTTACACAAAATATTATTTCTATGTAAAAAAGACCTAAAACCAGCCATTTTATAATTATGTGGCACTTTAGATAAATATGGAATATACCCTCTCGTTTCAATAGGTTTAATAAATAATTTATAGTCAATCATATTATTGTTCCTTGAAATCATCAAATCTAAATATTTAATACTGTTATTATATTCTTTCTCCATAGTCCAGTTAAGACCTTTTAATTTATTATATTCATCAAAAATTTTATCATTCATTTCTGAAGAAGCACATACAAAAACATCATCCACATATCTTGTATATATCTTAATATTTACCATAAATATAAATTTGTTTAAAATCTTTTCTTCATAACATGACAAAACAAAACTTCATAACTGTGACACCATTGGTAATCCCATTGGCCATCCTTTACTCATCTCATAAAATTTACCATTAAAGGATGCAACAATATTTTGTTCAATAAAATTTGAAGCCTTCATCAAAAAACATATTAATTCATCAAGCTTTATTGGAGAAGAAAGTGGATAATCAATTAATATGTTTTCTGATGAAGGCTTCAAATTTTATTGAACAAAATATTGTTGCATCCTTTAATGGTAAATTTTATGAGATGAGTAAAGGATGGCCAATGGGATTACCAATGGTATCACAGTTATGCAGTTTTGTTTTGCCATGTTATGAAGAAAAGATTTTAAAGAAATTTATATTTATGGGAAATATTAAGATATATACAAGATATGTGGATGATGTTGTATGTGCTTCTTCAGAAATGATTGATAAAATTTTTGATGAATATAATAAATTAAAAGGTCTTAACTGGACTATGGAGAAAGAATATAATAACAGTATTAAATATTTAGATTTGATGATTTCAAGGAACAATAATATGATTGACTATAAATTGTTTATTAAACCTATTGAAACGAGAGGGTATATTCCATATTTATCTAAAGTGCCACATAATTATAAAATGGCTGGTTTTAGGTCTTTTTTTTACATAGAAATAATATTTTGTGTAAATATGCATGTGACAAAAAGAAAAAAATATTGAAAATTATAAAAGTGAATTATTAAGTGTGGGTTATAATATAAAAGAAATTTATCAAGAGGTTTGTCAATTTAGTAAGAAAATTAATAGGAATACTGGTGATGAAAAAATTGAGAGTAAGAAGTGGATTTCTTTGCCTTTTTATAATAATAATCAAGTAAAATTTATGAAAAAAGTTTATAATATATATATATATATAATGTTTCATTTTATGGATCGGGTAATTTAAATAGAATGGTTAATAATTCAAAAGATAAGTTAGAAAAAAATAATGTGAGTAATATAATTTATAGAATTTTTTGAGGGTGTAACTTATCATATGTGGGGGGAATCTAGATGTAATAGTGAGAAAAGAATTAAAAAACATAAATTGTTGTATAAAAGAGTTTTGAAAAATGTACAGATATGTAATGATAATAATAATGAAGTCAAGTTATATACTGAATCTGTTTTTTATGATCATGGTAGGAATTGTAATTTTAAATTTGATATAAACAAAATAAAAATTTTAGGCCAAGAGAGAGATAATGAAAAAAGAAAAATTAATGAGGCAGTTTTTATTAGTAGGTATAAAAATACGATAATAAACAGAGAGTCAGCAAATGTTAGGATTAATGAATTGTGGGATATCTAAATCAACATGTGTTTCCGGTTGGTAATAGATGATTCCATTTTGAAAGTTGAGTTGAAAATGATTATGAATATAATCGAAAATATTTCTTTATGAGTTTTTATTTATATTGTATTATAAATTGTTTACCATTATTTGGAATATATTTAATTTTCATTATTGTATTATTGATATTAGCGGACATTTATTTTGTTTTTTAATATATATATAATTTTATGGAATCTAAGTTAATCTGCCGATATACTGTTGATGTTTTCCTCTTATAATCTTCAAAGTTGTTTTGACTTGCCTGTGTAATCTTTTGTATATATGTATAATTTGGTACTCTCTAATAATGAACTATCTGATTTGTAAAGTATCTGATTTGTATCTCATGAAAATAAACATTTACATTTTTAATCACCATTATTATTAAGTACTCAGCATGAGAGCGATACGTAGAAAAACAGTATAAGATAATACAATAATTGACACACTTGTATATTTTAATCTTATAACTGTGGTTAGTAAAACCGAACTTGTCAAAGACGGTGTAAGGTTTTTTTAACAATTCTTATAAACCATAAACTTAAAAATATTAGTTATCCATCTTTCCAAATGCCGTCTGGTGATAGTTTCGATGTGTCAGACTTTATGTAATAATCTAAACTATATATATTTAGAAGACCTTGTAAAAGTTAATATACAGAATTCTCTTTTAACTTAACAATATATATATATATAGAGAGAGAAAGATATTTTGAATTCTTTCTCTTTTGGCATTTATAAAATAAAGCTAGATTAGAGCTATTGGTAAGCTCCCTCTAGTGAACATTTAAATGCAAGCTTAAAAGCAAGTTACGAAATTTATGGCTTGTTTTATTAATTATTATATATATATCACGTTCTTTTTAAATGTCCATGTAAACCTTAATTTGTAAGGTAAATTTTATTATCGTTAAGTATCTTTTTAAATTATACATTGATTTCTGTTACAAATCAGCATGTAGCGTCCTGATATCTTACCATTTCCATAAAGTGAACGAAATTTAATACAATATTTAATTTATTCTTAACCTTTTTACAACAATTGATGGAGAAAATTAATATATTATGTTTCTTTCTAATGCTAGATAAACGGTTAATAGTTACTAGAAGTATTTGTATCATAACCTATATTTACTGTCTATCTATTCAATATCACCTGGCAAAAATGTAATTTATTTCTTTCATCAGTAAGAAACCTTGAAGCCACATGCACTGATTCCATATACAAAGCTTCTGACTGAAACTAGTCTCAATATTGCGTCCGTAGATAATGGATATGGATTATGATGCACAAGTTTTTAGCATCTTTTGATTACAGAGCTTGCAAAAATATGCTACTATTTTAACTGATTGCATAAACATATGAACAGCTAGCTGATCGTGTGATATTTATAAGTTTAATATCAATCTTAATCTAAGGATAATAATGACTGGTTGTTTAAAAAACAACACCACCACAATATATAGATACTTAACGGGATGCAGTTCTGTATAATTCTACAAATGACTTAGCTCGAATTGAGTTTATTATTATGCGTTAGGTTGAGAATAATGGCTTTATAATTAACCAAAACGTTGCTGCAGGAGAGTACATTAGGTTCACAAACCCAGGTGCATTGCTTCCAGATTTAAGGCTTCTCATTGATGAACATCATATGCTAGAAACTTATCTGGGGTTATTGGCTAAGTAGACACTGGCAAGAGATTATGATACATAGTGTTCAAGCATTTATTGATAAATAAAGCTTGTACTAAACCGCACTATTGTGTGGGAAAATCTGTCAATGTTTAATAGTTTGTGCAAGCATAAAAAAGTTATCATGTGACATCATCAAACTATTTAGTTTTCTTTTTATTGTTGAACTTTCCTTGTTATGATATATAAATTTATTATATTATTGAAAATTTTATTCCTTTCTGCAGATTTATTTTCCTTTTTATAAAACTTCTTTTGTCATCACCATCATCTTCTTATTATCAATTGACAAAATTTTGATATTCAACATATCTTAATGAAATATTTATAATATTTTCTCTTATTTTTCTTTTTTATGTATATTGATTTCACTTTAACTACTATGATCTGTAAAGTTAACTTACAATTAATGAAAATTAAATATAAAATGTATTTATATTAGTTTTATAAGTATATTTTAGCTTCCTCGTTTTCATTATAAATTATTTTTATCTTTCTGTATTGAGTTGATCAAGTATATTATAATCTTAAAGTATATAAAGTAATTTAATATTTCGATTACATTTTAATTTCCAGAATATATATATATAATTGTGTGACTATTTATTTTTCAACAAAAATCATGCCTATGTCCTTTCTATCTCTCTATCAAAATTTACCCTAAAAGTTTTCACTTCTAATGTTTTTCTAAATATAGTATTAAAATCTGTATAGTAGAATTTTATTTGGTTTTGTCTAAATATTATATATATATATTCTCTTTTTAATCAAAGTAAAATGTTGCTCTGGGCATAAATTTAAATAATCTACACTTCTTTTACTCCAATAATTTTAATAACTAGTCGTAGTAATGTATCATAATATATCCCAATATTTTTGTTATTTTTTTTACATTAATTTACAATAAATTATCCTACTCGTAATAATAATATTAGTAATAAAAATACTGTCTTTATGACAAAGCACATGTACACTTTTTAAATAAATTGTCTTTTTTTTTTCCATATGTCATGGCGTCGGCCGGGACGCGAACCCACAACCGTCTGCAACCAATTACTTGCTTGCATGGCGGCTGCGATACCTCTCGTCATCTTATTTTTGAATTATACTTTTTTATCCAATAATTCAACAAATTTGCATAATTTTTATTTAAAACATTCTCTTTTTTTTCATAATAATACGATGTTCAATTGTAGGTAACCTAATAAAAATATGTCATTTAATAACAGACAAAATTTGAATCTTTCTAAATCTTAGCGCCCACTGCATTCATTTGCCATCCTTTGCCGTCAGTAAAGAAATATTTTACTTAACCTGTAATAATTGCAGATATAAAAATATAACGAATATTTATTTTCTTAAGCACGGACATCTTTCGATTTAAAACTCAAATCATATTTTATTTAAAAACTATCAAATAATCGAAAAAGAACAACATAGTTTTGGTATTTTTGTTTGCTTTTATTCTTAAAAATAAAAACCAGAAAACTTACCACAATGAATGATCATTTTGCTGAGCATCCTTTCCCAATTAGTTTATGACGTTAATAAACTGGTAAAAAAAAAACCGATACAGCAATAAAAATGTATGGAATTGATGTTAGGCCTTAGTGTCTTCTTATTTATTATAGAATTACAGATGAATCAATTGTCATTGTTTCACCACCAATATTTTTGGGACGACACATATTCGTTAAAGATCTAAGTAGATTTTAGAAAATCAAGGAAGAGTTTGAGTCTTTTTAATTCTCTCTTCTATTACATGGAAAAGAAGAAATCAATATTCACCAAACTATTTAAATGCCAAGTTGCTAAATTGAAAACAATTTTAGTTTTTTTATTTTATTTTGTTTTCTCCTCTAGAAAAAAATGTATTTTTTATATAAAATTGTCAACTGTTAATTTAAGCTGTGTCAATTATAAGACATCTTGCTGCCTGAAAAACCAACATATTTTGCACAAACTGTATTATTAAAAACTAGGACATTATTTTCTATATATAAATTATTAAAATCATCAATATTATTTAAAAATAGAGCGTTAACGCAAAAAAATAGAAGAAATATCATAGTTCTGTAAACAAGAAAATTTGTGGAATGATACGGAGATATTATTTATAATAAAAAGAAATGTTAAAATCAATAATAAGATTTTTAATATTATTGTAGGAGTGTTTTCTTATGGACATATAAATAAAAAGAAAGACATAGAGAAAAAAATGAAGAATGATAAAAATAATGGTATTTTTGACTGTTATTGCTGGTGAATGTTATGATATTACCTTGTATAACTAGAAATAAAATTGATATTTGATCAGATAAAACATAAATTGAAGCGCAAATTACTAGTATTGAATGGGTTTACTTTAACTGTATAGTGAAGTAGTCTGAATTATGAAATAAGAAAAATTACAATGGTTTTAAAAATTAAAAATAAAAATGATCATTAATAAAATATAATAATTCCATTGTCACAAAACCTATGTGCCTTTGAGAAAAATAAATATCAAGGAGGTAATAGGTCAATTTGAGAAAAGCTACGCATGTTAATCGCTAGAAATTGTTGCATACACAGGTTTTAACAATATATTGTTCACAAAACATTATAATTTTGTAATTTAATATAAATATTAAACTTATCTGCGTTTTATTTTTTCTTGATGTTTATATTTACATTTAAAGAAATGAAAAGTAAATTTTTAACTGCATCCACTATTTTTAACAAAATAAAATTTACATTTAAAAAAAATAAAAACATATACACTCAATGTAGGTTTATTATTTCTTGAAACATATATGAAAAAAATCATACATGAAAGATTTTGAATTTTAGTAATAGAAGTAATAATAATATCATTGGTTTGTAACTCTAATAATTATGAAAATCATTGCAAGAAAATGAAACCAATATATATATACTTTTTCCCATTCAATTCTCTAGACCTCGAAATAAAAAATATTTAAAAATAATTCTGATTTATAAGATTACTAAAATAAAT
Source organism: Epiperipatus broadwayi (assembly GCA_028023455.1). Taxonomy (NCBI): domain Eukaryota; kingdom Metazoa; phylum Onychophora; class Udeonychophora; order Euonychophora; family Peripatidae; genus Epiperipatus; species Epiperipatus broadwayi. The sequence continues at coordinate 1,369,978 of JAQFVV010000146.1, forward strand.
TAATAGTAGTGTATTATTAATAAAATGATAAATTTAAAAAATTATATATTACATCTTTTTATTTTTTTTTTCTACGATAAAAATAAAATGTAACATTTTACAAACGATCTTTTGTTCTTTAAAAAATGTTTATGTCCTTTTATTGGTACTTAATAATAAAATAATTAAACATGTAGTTATATGAATAAAATTTAAATCAGTTTATTAAAGACATTTTGTGCATTTAACCTTATAAAAGATTATGACTCAGTTTGTAAGCCAATAATTTAATAGCGGCCCACGTTTCATTACATGTTAATATAATTTGTGGCAGAGGCAGGAAAAAACCATATGCTCCAGTATCTCTAAGTTCCAATGTGTAAGCATACTTGATTCCAGCTACTCCTTTCGCCCAATCTTTTGATGTTCCAGATACATTATCTAAAAATAAATATAATAAAATATGACTATCTATTAAAATAATACTGTAAGAATCATAATATTGTTTTTTCAACTACCATAAATTTAAAATTAAATTCAATGCATAGTATATTTTCTAGATATAAAGCATAACATTTATGTATAATAGTATAATATAGTGATATATATTGAATTTTATATGTGCACAATATTATTTTAATTCTTTCTGACATTCCATTATTTCAACCAATGTCGATCCACTACAGGATCAAGTTCTCGCCATGTTTAATGATTTTCTCCAATTCCTAGTCTCTTTTCTCCTCGTAGCATCAGCAAATTTCCTTGTTTTATTTAGTTTACATGTTGTCTTTTTAAAGTGTTTTACAATCTCTTGGGAGGCGTTTTAAAGATTTGAACTGTCCATTTATTATTTTCTATTCTAGCAATATATCCAGCGCAGTTCCATTTCTGTCCCTTAATTATTTTAGTGATATCAATAATATATGTTGTTATCTCCATGTATTTTGTTTTTGCTCATTTCTTGATATTTCTAATATATACCTTTTCATATATCATTGAATGGTCTAAAACCTATTGATAGGTCTACTGTTAAATGTTCAAGCAATATATTCATTTGCAAGAATTGGTAAAGTACATTAAATGAAAACATTTTGTTATTATTAAGTTATTTATATCAAAAGCATTTCATACAAGTTTAATTTTATCATTAATTTCGTTATCAAAATTAATAGTTTAATTAAGATATTTGTACTTGTTCACTTCTTATGATTCATTAATGCCAAAGTTTATTTTCTGCTTTTGAGAAAATCTATTCAAAATGTCATTAGTCTTTTTAGCATTTAGTTTTACTTCCTTCTGATAACTCCATCAACATTTTTTTTGAAAATCAGAATCATGGTTTGCAAAAAACAACCATGTATTCAGTAAAATCTAAATAATTGCAAACTAATTTTAATCCCTTATCTTTCCATTTTAATCCACAAGTTACCTTTTACAAAAGTATTGTAAAAAGTTTTGAAATCATGTATTCAACCTGACTACACACTTCTCAATTTTAATCCTCTTAATATAGCTATGTTATTTAATCTTTGTTGTTAATATAATATTCTTCAGAATATGACTAATGTATTAAATCTATATATTGATGATATAATGTTTTAATCGCTTTACAAATGCTTATATAATCAGATGACTTTTAAAAATATATACATTTTTAAAGCACATTTGAAACATATTCATTAATCATAAATATTGAAAACTTATAAAATTCTCTCTGTCTTAGATAATATTTGTGAATTTTTTTCCAAAAACAACTGTTAATTGTTTTTTCTTCATAAGAATTTTATTAATTATATAATATAATTATATTAGTACAATTTTGAAAGCAATTCAGTTAACAATAACGCGGGATGAAGATCACACTACTAGTCTTGCAATCAGTAACATTCAAATGTACAGCCTAAACATCGTACATGAATATCTGCACTGGAAAGAAGGCCCCATGTAGTCTTAAAAATTAATAAAAGAGCTAATTTTTGTCTGTATCATGGATAATCCAACGCTTTGTAATAAATAATTGACAGAGATTATCTATGGTAGGATTAAAGATCAGCATATATAGAATGGACCAATATACAAAGAGTAAAAAGGTGGAAATCATAATAGTTGGAAACACACCTTTGTCAATACTACTAATCAGGGTAGTGAGAGTAGGCTTCTGTCTTGTATAGATGGAGGCTATATTGTCTCTATAAAATTGAAGTGACGGACAATAACAGAAAACATGCAACATGGTCTCATCATCCCTATGATATAAAGGGCAGACATGGCCAGAAAATGGTTTGTAGATAGAGCATTTAGATTTATCTTAATCAGAAAGTCTAAATACTTAATATCAAGATATCACCACTTGAATTTTTGTATAATGATAGGATTAGAGAATGATAATGGTGAAGGACAAGGAAGAAAATAATTATTAATAAAATGATGTGCCTCCCAAAAGTTAATCTTTTGAGAATTTTGTTGAATAGGTATAATGGTAAATTTTGAGATATGCTATAATAGGGACAACAACCAGCTGTTCTCAAGGGATGAGGTATCCATAGGGGTAACACTAGTAAAGCATAATGCATCAGGGAACCATGGAAAAATTTTTAGGATGGTATTATAGGCATGTTGTAATAGAAATGTTGCAATTGATTGAAGTAAAAGTCCATTAAGTTTCATCTGCTTTTGAAGGTTTCTGAGGCTAATAGTTACACTCCTGCCTTCCAAAAAAATTTTTAGCATAAAGTGTTTATTTTCCTCATGATGACCAGCATGAAATAATCCTTGGAAACACAGGATGTTAAGAAGCAATGTCTTTGCATATAGAGATATATAGACTTTTGATAATGGAAGATATTATTTTGTGAGTAGAGAGGAGAAGTGATTCTTTTTTTCTCATTGCTGAGGGGGAGTTAAAGATCAGAAAATCCAAAATTTTGGGGGTTTGGCAGAAAATAGATAGGTGATAGTGTTCCTGCAGATAACTTCCATGCCAAGGATTTGCCCATGTTAAAAATCAACCCAGACATAGAGGAAAATATCTGAAAAAAATACAATAAGTTTGTGTATAGCTTCTGGGAAGGGATGAAAACAGCCAGATCATTCTTGAAAGAGATATGGGTAATTGATTTCCTGAGTGCTGGGATGTATATACCAGGGAAACAGTGCTTGAATGTGATTAGTAATTGATTAATATAAATTATAAAAAGAAGGATACTAAGCAGAGAGCCTTGAAAAATGGAATTTGTGGGAGAGGAAGAGGTTCTACCATTTATGAAGATGGAAATGTTCCTATTATTGAGGACATTACCTATTATATTGATAATGTCAGATGGGATGTCAAACTTGCCAAGTAGTTTGAGGAAACAGTGAATATAAACTGAGTTGAAGACTCCTGCAATGTCCAGCTGGATGACCAATGGTTTAGATTTTCTAAAAGTTATGTTGTAGTCTAATATCATGTTAAACAAACAGTTGGCATTGAACATGGATGAACGCTTTTTGGCAAATTGATACTGAGATATAAATGCAGGACCTTATCCTAAATCTTGTCCTTAACTACTGATTTAATAATATTAATCATCAACTGGGTTATGGAGGTGGTCCTAGAGTTCTCAAGAGGTGATGGTAATATGTTCTTATTGAGAACTGTAAATCTCTCCAGGTGCACCACAATGAATCGAGGACTAGCATGGAGACCGGGATGTATTTTCTCAGGCATTGAAGACAATTTGGTTCTAATAGCTTTTTCTGAGATGACATAATTTAATATTGTGGTTTCATTAAAAACTGTTGATTTGGGTCATGAGGACAATTTGTCAGCTTGGTCTTGAAGAAATGGGATTTTATTAATCATATTATTTCCTGAGTAGAATTTATTCTCAACTTTGATAGAAGTATTCAATTTGTCTCTGTGTCCAGAGCCCATCTAATATAGTCCCTAGACTAATTGTGAGGCTGGCTGAAGAAAATCCTCAATTTTTTGGTGGATAGATAATCTGCAATGATTTGTTGATTATCCTTATATTGTTGATTGAGATTAATAATTTATTCTATTGAACTAGTGACCAGAAGTATATTTTTCAGGGTGTTACTGATGGATTCCAACTTTCAAAGAAGTGAAATTGGACTCTTATTCCTGGATGTATAAAATAAAAATAATGGAGTTTAGAATATTAATGAAGGCAAACTATGCTTCTGTCAGAGGTAGGGCCAGGATGGCAAAATAGATGTAGGTCTCTGAGAGGATTTTCTCTGGGGACAAGGCTTCAAGAAGAATTTGAGTGGTGGACATCAAGCCTTCACAGGACCAGAGGAACAAAGCTATTGATAATTTAATTACAAGTGTGAGGTGATCCAAGAATGGAATGGGTTGATGGCAGTGATCAATAATAAAATGAAGGTCAGTGGAATAGTAAACCTGATCAATGAGGGATGAATATTTATAGTATAAAAGAAGAAGACATCCATATGAAAGAATCCTTCTACACAGATAAGGCAAGTATTTATAAGATGAATATACTTAGAATTAAAGCGCTGGTAAGATGTGTTAAAATCTGTCAACATTATCATAGGGTAAGGGTTAGAGCTAAGTATCAAGTTAATTTGTTGTATCAAATAGAGTATTAGGGAGATGTCCCTCTTAAAATAATTGAAGATCACATTTAATCTAAATGACTGATGAAAGAGGTTGGCATTTAGGAGAAATTGATTAATAATATTTATTCTATATGATTGGGAATAAGAATGGCATCCCCTGCAGAGGGATAGGCTGAAATTGAATGATATAGAGAACCAATTTTTCTGAATCTAATTGGAATTTCTGCATTTGAAAAAGAATGCACTCTTGTTTCTGTAAAGCATATTATATACAGTGAATATTGAAAAATCTAGTTTGAAATTGCATTGACCCTTTTGAGTTAAGGCCTCTAACATTAAAGCAAGCTATCTTAAGTTCATTAGGTCAAATTTGGAGCAACAATAAAACCTCTACCAAAATCAAGTAAAGAAGTATGAAAGAAGTTGAGAGTCAGAGGGCCAAGAAAATGGTAACTCATTTGTTCCTGATTGGCCTAGTAGGGATTTTGGATTCTTTACCATAAACCTTGAGACCACTATGTATTTGAGGTTTTCAAGCAGACTCTATATTTTTATTTATACTGTTTTGGTGAGATTATTTCTTTCACATTGTTTCCTCAGTAAACATTCACACAGACATCTTTAGGTGGTGTATCAAGATCTGGGCCAATATCAGATGTAGAGTCTGATCTCATTTTTTCCTTTGTTAATCATACTAAAAGATTTGGGGTTAGATGAGCTTTTGCTAGACCCATAAAACCATTGCTTATCACCATTAATGCAAGGAAATGTATGCCTTGATTAGCCATCTTGGATTTCCTTTTACTTTTTTAGTTATGTTCGAGAGAACTTTGATGATTGTAAAATCTGACTGAGATGTGCTGATGCTTCCTAAAGAGTGTGAGGAAGCATCGGTCACATGAAGATTATCATTATTAGTGGGGACCATAGATTCAAGAGGTACATAACTGATATGGCCATGTACTATAGTATCATTATTGGTGAAAGTAAAGTTTGTGCTTCCTGGGTTATTAAGCAGTCTGCAATTGTGAAACATGGTTTTTTTCAAGTCACAAATATGACATATCTTAGAAGGGCAGTTTTTAATTAAATGTGTCCACATTTTACTGTAGAAATACTGCAGGAGAACACATTGAAAGGATATAATGAGTGAAGCAGTATCCACAGAGTGCATTGTAGGGGTGGACATTGGACTAATTCCTTTATTAAGAGCAATAGTGAAAATCATCATATTGGTCAGAACCAGTGTTTCAGTCCTTTTTTCCAAAACATATCAAAAATTTAAAACAGACCCACATGGCTTCAGAAGATGTTGAAGATCAACCTCTTTGAAGCTAAGGTAACAATTACAGATTTGGCCACTAAATATTGTTGACCTATTCACATCAATCACACATAATATTTTGTTACACACAAATTTTATTGATTTCTGTATAATTGACTTTTGTGATGAATCATGAAATTCAACAATTAGGTATCTTCTATTGGGATGGTTTAATAACTTCAAAACATGATACAAAACAAAACTCAACTGGAAAAATTAAACAAATCACAATTCAAGTTTATAACAGCAAGGAATAAGCTTTTATTACTACTGTAATTAAGAAATGATCTATAAAGTTGTAAAGGAATTGTGGCATTAAATGTGTGGGTTAAATGATTTAAAGTGAGTTGATCCAAATTTAAATAAGGAAATTCAATATTGGTAGGTTCAACCTGGGAGGTTGTGGTTATTTCATCCTCAAACATGTTGAAAATATCTTTATTATTCTGAAGATTCTTCCAAGCAGAAATTTTAGGCCTGTTGGAATTTCTTTGCAGAGCATTAGATATTACTAAAGAAAATATAGTTGGGTTGAGTTTGGGGGTGTTCTGTATTTATAGGACCTACATCATTGGAATTATTTTTTACATTATCATTGGCTGAAAATTTATTATTATTGTTGTTTAAAAAGTTATTAAATTTTTTAATGTTGCTCATTTATAATTCAGAAAATTCCTCCATTACTATGATCTCCTCTGTGTCCTCAATTTCCTCTCTGTCTTCATGAAAATTTAGTGTGGGGTCCCCAGGAGATATATTTATATTAAGATCAATGTTTTTATTTATGAAATTAACTTTAACTGGTGGTTTTCCGTGCATAAGTTGAGAATCTAAAGAGTTTTTAGCTATGCAAATGACTATTTGTTCAACTAAATGCATATGACAAACAAATCGTTCTTCTATGATGAATGAAGACTCCATCCTTTGGTTAGATGAAATAATTGGTGCTAATAAAAACTTTTAATAGTTTTGAATGAAAAACGCCATGTATATGAGGCAAACTTAATACAAAAGTTAGCACCAGAAAAGCAGAGTACTTATCAATGGACTTCCAATCAAAAGAATGATTTTATAAATAAATCAGAACATTTTACAAATAATACTTTCATTCTACCCTTACTTCAAAATTACCTTCTACATGATTATTATGTAATTGAAGTGATATTATTTCAAATACATAAAGTAAGTATTTCAGCAGTTTAATTGAACTGCACCATAATTTTTAGTTAAAGTAAAATAAATTCTTACTACTATCTAGATCATACACCAAAATTGGCAACTAACATTTGGTTCATAGATTATATAGTAGTTAGAACCCATAAATGTTTAAAATTCTGAATCAAAGTTACTTGATTACAAACAGTTTACTTAGATGGAGTTTATTCAACAAAGAATTTAATTATTCAATATAATTTTGTAAGGAAAAATACCTAGAGATTACTGCTATCCAAAGTTTTATGAATCTCAATTATTATCATTTATAAGTAGTTGGCATATTTCAGCAATAACATTAACTATATTAATGATTAAATTGAAAAAGAGAACTGTTAAGTTTAGCCAACTAGCATCAAATAATGTATGATAATCATAATATCATACTATTTTATTATGAATTACATAAAATTCCATAATACAGAAATTAAATCAAGAAACATATATTATTGTGTCAAGTTGTTGTATACAAAGATGTAGAATAGTAATACTTATAGAGGCATTGTAAGTATTTTAACTATATGTATAGTTTATAGATACATTATGATCCTAAGAGATGATGCAAATAATGCTATATTTGTTTTATAGATATTAATTTTGTGTACATATTAAGATCATGTAAAATTAATTTAAGATCCAAAGTTGTTTAATGAATAAATATCAAAACCTCTAAGTAAAGTATAACACATGTACTTTTAATAGGTATTATCACTATTTAGGAAAAACTAATCATTATTTATAATGTATTTTTCTAAATACAAATATAAAAATAATATTTCATATTTTACAATCATATCCAGCTCTTACATAAATCACAAATAACTTTGACTTCTGAAACATTATTTTTTATCAAATGAATAAAAAAACTGAACATTTCAGAATATCAGACATGCATTAATTTCTACTTGATAATCTCACACTAATCCTAGCAATATTGAAGAAATCAACTTATTTTTACACAAATTTTAATTACAAATGTTTGTATTGGTTAGTCAGTTTTTGGATAAATATTAAATTGCATTAATCGAACAAGGGGCAAATCCCTTAGATTTCCTTCTATTTATTTTGCATTTTCGATAATAAAAGTGGCTTTACCAGAAAGGTAATAAAGATATTGATATAGAAAATTACAATTTACTCCTTTGCAGAGGATATATTTATGTTAAACACCAACGAAGAAATGTAAGTAAATACATTGTGTATTTATTATAAAAATATGGTTGAGTAACCAAACCCCTTTTGATCTCTCATAAAAGCCTATTTTTTTTTAATTTGTACAAAAAAAAAAACGGTTCAAATGTTCAAATTCAAAAATGTTATTGGTAAAATGTTTAGAAATAAATAAACTCAGAATCTATTAAGGGTTATATTACTGAAAGATTAAAGTCAAATTTAAAAAAAAATAAAGTTAAAAATCTAGTTGGCTACCAACATTCTCTTTAATGTTAATTTGAATCTTTAAACACTTGGTTAACATACATGAAAAACTAGTAAGGTGACTAATAAAATCAATAATTTGTAGATTTTTTTAATTTAGAAAAGATGTAATCTAGAACTTTTTATTCGTTTTCCTTAACAGACATTTTATTTAACTTTTAGTGTTATTTGCCTTTTCATTTTTTTATTTTGTTTTGAAAAAATGGGAGGAAGGGAAAAGTAGGAGAGAGAGAAAAAAGTCAATTATAAATTTTCAAGATTTATTTTGATTTTCATAACTTAATAATGACTTAGAGATTAATTTATATATACTGATAGATTTGTTTGTAATTTTTATTCTCATTTTTTGTTTTTAAACTTTTTAAATTTCTTTTTATTTGCTTATAGCATGTGAGATTTCTCTAGACTAATGACACGATTTGGACAGGTAATACACATCAAACCTATATATTGCTCTGATACACTCACACTAATCTATGTCAACCATTTCTATTTCAAAGTAAAGATCAACGGTAACACCAACCCTGAAGAAATTCCCAGTAAGATAATAGATCAGGTGGCAATACTCACATTACAATGGTCTCAGATCATAAAGCTTTGCATGCAGGAGCAGCAGCCACTTGGCATTAACTGTGACATCAGGCATCCCAAGGGTGATGAAGAACCAGTTGAACCACAACAAATATTAAGCTTTCAAATATATCCAACCATGTTCAGTGCAGCAAACAATGCAGAACTAGCACATTCAATTGAGAAAGATGCAAACATCCAAACAGAGACAAATAATAATTCACTAAATTTAACAACTATTAGGAACAAAGAGAGAAGTGAATCCACTGGAAATGGAAAGAAGGTGCAGGGAAATCAACCATTGCAAATAAATTATAATATCAATATAACTAGACCAATCAAGACAAATGCAAAGTAAATACACAGTGTGCAACATGACACAAAGCCATACGAATCAGAGCTAGAAGATTATAACCAGGGAATTAGAATGCTGGAGAACTTAGAGAATAGCCTTATAAACATAACAAAAAATAAGGTAAAAAATGCAGCAAAAAGCAAAAAACAACATTGAAGACCTCCCAAATACACTTAAGAATAAAACAAAAGAGCAATAAAAGCTGAAAACATATCAGTCAATGCATACAGTTAATAACAATAAGTTACTATATTTCAAAGGAGAGAAGCATAAAAACACAGACACAGCATCAATTCTTGAATGAGGAAAGGAATGCAAATTACATGCCAGACTCACTGACATTGTCTAAATCCAATGATAAAACAATGATTGTCACTATGAAATTGACCACACCCAGTCTACCACAGAATATGAAAGTGAAGATACAGGAAAAACATAAACCAGATCAGCTGCTAAAAACAGTGATAAAAAGCTTTAAATAGATGGCTCACACACACACACACAAAACTAATGTCATGGATAGTTGCCCATGTCAACCAATGAAGAGAATGAATACCAATTTCAAGATGCATCAGACAATATTACAGAGGTGTACTAAGAACCAATGGCCATAATAATGAAGAATTTACCATAATGAAAGTTAGAATTGCATCCATAAATATTAGAGGCTTAAACTCAGCCACAAAATTTTCATGAATTTAAACATTGAAAGAATCAAATAAAACCACACATAACTGGTCTCCTTGACACCAAGATTTATGCCAGATCCAGGTAAACCTAACCGGTTTTTGAAGGGGCACAGAATTCATGCCCTGGCAAGGTATCATCTTCCTCAGCCAGACTCAGCACAGTAATTACTGCAGAGCATCCATTTAAAATAGTCAGAGTTATTTATGTTGATACACTTTTTCTTATCACTACACTAAAAATAATGAACTTTTCACATAAAGAACATAATTTTAATGCAGGACCAGGGTTGCCTACACA